>UESW01003874.1:1180704-1427850 GCA_900491605.1 Calamus simplicifolius
AGCAAGAGATTATTACCTGATTATCAGTCGCTATGCTCGGTTGAAGCAAATAAAGGCAATAGTTAGTGTGATTGAAGTTTAATTTTCAAAGGAAAATAAAAGGAGGTATGTGCAGGCTCACATGAGCATGTGTGCATGTTTGTATATGCGCATCTATCAGTTTGTGTTCATAAACTATATACAAAGGACAATTTTTTTTCTTCAAAACTGTTTCAGTTCAAGAAATTCTTTAATATGCAAGGAAAATGACTATTCAATGAAATGAAACAAAAGTCTTAAGCAAAATAGTTATGGTATGTTTTGACCTTGCTCTCTGCATCAATTCCCACAGCAATTCACCAGTACTCATGTTAAATGCTCCTGGATAGCATATCAGATGAGCCCCTGAGATCAAAGCCATAAGCTACAATCATCAATCCTTTATATCAAGCTTCATTATAGCAAAATTTAAAGTCAAATATCAAATATATCGTCACTGGAAAAAAAAATCTAGTGAAGGAAAATAAAAGTCTCTTGAATTTTAAGATATTCTCCTGGCTGAGAAAAAAAAAGAACTATCTGAATAGAACATAACAATCTATCATTACATGATTTTCTATATTCAGATATTGATGGTTTTCATTAACCCATGTAAAGGGTCAGAAAAATCTAATTGAAGAATACTCTTAACCAAGGTTCACAGTATTGGTGCATGCTGCCCTGTACTAAGTGGACCATATTAAATTTTAACTGTGCTAGCATTGCGAATCTTTAACAGATTGTAAGTCTAATATGTGTGGACCTTTAACCTAATGTTCCTCTTGTAACCAGTTTGATGACATTTTTCCTATCCATTACACAACTCTCCAGTGCATCATCCAACCTTTGTTTCTTGACCCTTAATATGGATGTGGGCATATGGTGCACTATTTTCCGTAAGTGATCTTATTGATCGATCATTTTACCACTAGTTCTGCAGCTTTGCTGTAACATTACGATCTTCAGACAAGGAAAAATTACCAATTTTCTTTTGACTCGAATGAATCCTTTGTTCTCGCATTTAGTTAACATGACTAGATGCATAATGGCTCTGTTAAAGTGTGTTCATATCTATATGGAACCAGCTTTAAGAATTGTTTTCCTGTCAAAAAGTCATCTGCCAATCGTCAGATGCATTTTGAATACATTATAATATGCATCTGGGTTTTTGTAGGGCTTTCTACATTCTACAAATACAAGAGCTCTTCTTCTTAACAAGACCATTTTTAATATCTGTTGAACATTTGTACATGACCATACTAATTCAAGCAGTTCTCCACCTTAAAAACTGAGGAGAGTTGCTTCAGAATTTCCAATTATGTACTTCTTTATTCTTGTGTAAGTTCTGTCATGCCATCATCCATTCTTGTGCATGTCATTGCCAAGATTAGGGGGAAAGATGACAAATAAATATTTGACATTTTACTTAACAAAGTCTCTATGTAGGATGTCTAGGCCATCTATTTGATTGCTTGAAGAACATTCAGATATTCTTTTGAGAAGCAATAATAATCAAGACCAGAGGAAAACTACTTTCTCGTATTGGAAGAAAGGAAAACATAACAAGAAAAAAAAACATACAATGCAGTCAAGAGGAGTTGCTGTTTTGAGTAGTACATTATTTGCTTTCCTACTAAAACATTAATGCATTTCAGTTTTCAGGTCATTGAACTCTCCCAACATGGCTTTCCACCATAATCTAACTTCATTTATCATTGTTCTCAATACATCTTCCTTCAAAGGTTACAATGAGTGTTCCAAAATATCGTTTCTGAATTCATAGAAAAGTAGCAGTGATAACCAAAACAGGATGATCTTTGGTTAGATCCACTATAAATTTACACATATTAGCAAATATAATTATCAAATTGGTAATTGGTATGTCTTCAATGATTTTTATATAACCTTCTTTCTCCATTTCTTTCTATAAATTACCTAAAAAAAATGTAACTAACTAGTTAACCTTGTGATAATTGTTTGCCTAAATTTGTATGTAAGCACTCTCTCCTATAATTCAAGACATGGCAATTAAGTTTCAAATGGTATAATTTTGTAAAAAATCACCTTTATTATAACAAAAGTACAGTTCTAAGACACACAGCTACTTGAAATTGCTTGATTTGGCCATTGTTGAAGTGCATTGTATACCGGTGCATGTAAAATATGCCGTATACATGCTGAACACTTAGCTTGAGCATTCTATTGCTCTAAATCAAAAATAGGACTTCAAATAAACTGGCCTTATATCAGCTGGTTGGCATCGCTCTCTTGGCAAGGACCAAGGTTCAAACTCTGATGATTGGAACCCCCATTCCCCCAACCATATTTCTCGAAAAAAATAGGGACTTTGGATACTTTTAAGGCTAGATATATTCAAGATATTTCCTGGATTTTTTTGGGACAGTTAACAGGTTAAAGGCCAGCTTGGTCATGTTTTGAACCTGATTCGCATATGTCAAGTCCCATCCTCTTTACCACTCAAGAACTGCCCTAACACAAACGTGCAAATGAAGAACATACTGTCTACATTCATGTCATCACTCTTTAAGCTAATACTAACTATATATGTTTTATGCAGTCTGCTAGATACTCACATATTACGAAGGCCTTTTAAAAAACGACAAGTTTCTTTTCATTCCTTAATTCCTTCATTTTCTGGTCATCACATTTAACTCTTAATGGACATTCTGAATTATGCCACCAACTTTCTACCTCCCAAGTATTAGCTAATCTGCAGATACCTTCTTCTCTAGAGCTCAATATGTCTATATAAATCACTACATGTTATAAGCTTAGCTTGACTAACTTGCCATTTTTTGTTCCAAGTTGTTATTTGTTAAAAATTTCAATCAAATCAGAGAAAATTTGATCTAATTATTTCTTGATTTTAAGGATCATCAATGATAGAATTCCCTAATTTTAGAGATCTTTTCAAATTTATAAGATTCCCTTGATTTGAATTATCTAGTTATTAAGGAAAACTCCTTATTCTAGACAATGATTTATTTTCTGAATTATATACTAGTTCCATTAGAAGGTTTCTTTATATAATTGTATTAGACTTTTCTTGAATAATTAGGGTTTCAACCCTATAAATATGTAACAGCCTTTATGGCTTTATCAATGTGGAAATAATATCAAAAACACTTTTTACCCTACTCCATGTTATGCAACTATAGTGAAACAAACAGATATAAATACTAAACAAGAATTGCATATGGCTAAGATAAAACTTGAGTTGTGTCAATATAATCGATTAAGGGTAAAGAACAATACCTCTTGAGCTGTACAACATAGCAAGTTCTAGAAAATGGATATCATGACGTATACCTATCCCAATACATCCCACATCTGCACCAATCTTCCACAGTAGCTCCTTGAAAAATATATTGGATTCTTCTTAAAGAAGCTATTAGTTATAGCATGCTTAATGAACAACAATTGGATGGAATATGAGATATATAAAAATTAATTTTAGAGAATTCTAATATTTGCATCATAACTTTGGATGGTTCAGAAAGTTAGCCATCCTCAAGTGTCAAGCTTTTATTCTATTATCTGTCGATTCCTAGTCTTAAACCAAATAAGGTTGGATGTCAGATCTATTACTCTAGAAGTTATTTCATTAAGATATCTCAATTATATTCTTAATTTTAGAAGATCATTTTTGTTTCCATCGAAAAAAATCCATGTCAACAATCATCTACATACATGCATATTGAGATGCTATGTACAGACGTTTTCAAAAGTATAACTTGACCTGATCTGAATGTGGTCTTAAATTATTCAGGAGTTCATAGATTACTGACAAAGCATTGGATAGCTTGGAGGTAAGGGCCATATATTTTTTCCCATTCATTGCTACTTTTTTTCAAAAGGATGGAGAATACCAATTGCCAATCTTAAGTTAGTCTAGATTAGTCATCAAACATCAAATGTTCTAGCATTTGAAGTCTATTTGGAGTACGTGGTACAAAGTTCAATAAGTCATGGCATAAGATAATTGAATAATTTAACAGCACTCATCTATGAGAGGTACCTGAGACTACAATTGTAGGTTCCTCTCTAGCTGTGAGAAAATCAGATTCCCTGATGCTAACCTCTCCCGACATGTCAAAATCAAATAGATGCAACTGTAAATTGTCACAAGGTCACTGAAACACTTATAGGAGCATCAGACCAGGAAGTTCAAGCTGACAACTAGACTGTTTTTTATCCATTAAATATGATTGAAGAACTTAGTTTACTTGGAATTGTACTTTTTTCCATAATTATATGAATCACATGAAAAGCAACACAAATTCCTTACTTTTCTATGTCTGACTTTTAACTTCCCGTCTGGTCCAAAAACACAACCTGTGTTAAATAACTGACCTACAGCCAGTTTAGGTATTGATCCACCTACTATTGTGATTCCATTACAGCGAGCAACTTCTGATAGCATGGAGATTGATGAAGATGCAGCTTTAGCATCTTTATACTCCGCATATTTTGCCAAGTTCTTCAGTGATAAAGGACAATTCCATATTTCCAATTATAATTGTTAAAAACAAAGAATAATTCCCACATGATTTTTCAGTTAAGCAAAAGCAAAGCTAAGGACTACTGAATAAGATTGATTAACAAGAAGCAAATTTTCCATGGTCATAACATTTTACCTAGGTCTGCAGCCACATATGTGTTCGATGCTAAATTTAAGAGGCAGAAGCCAATTGTAGAGGAGCAAATTATTATAAATTACATTTAAAAGCTACAAATTTTTTATGCAAACTATCAAGCTTGAATACATCCTCCAAAGTACCAAATCAAATTTTACCATAATACAAGCTAACCATATTAATTCTATAGGAATTAAAATAACATAAATTCAACTCAACTCAACTCATCTAAGCCTTTTCCCAATTTCATGGGGAGGAATTAAAATAACATGTTAAGTTTAAATTTTAGAAAAGGAAAGGACAAGAAACAGAGATCAATGTAACACCAACAAACTCTTTCAATTCATAGTATCCTCCAATACGAAAATGGGATGCACGCCGTGAGCGTGCGGCAACGCGATGCCGCACGGTTCGCGCTGCCGCATGCTGCAGCGCGCTTCGCGGCATGGCAGCGATCGTGCCGCTGTGGGCAGCGTGGAAGGGGAGGGGCTGACCCTCCCCTTGCTGCTATAAGAAGGGCGTGGCCCCCTCCTCCCCGTCGCTACCATCCCATTCCCATCGGTAAACCCCCCCCCCCCCCACCTTGGCTACCTGACAAAGAGAGAGACAGAGAGGGAGAGAGGAGGATAGGGGAGGGGAGGATGTGCGGGTGAGCCATGACCGTGCCGAGGCTGTGCAGCATCGTGCACCTCCCCGAATGGCCACTCTGGCGGAGGGAGTGGCCGGGGAGTTGTTGTGAGGGCCGCCGGCCGGCCCTCCTATACTCGGGAGCCAAGCCGACTCCCACGTGGTTGGTTTGGGCCCGACGGCATGCCCGCCGGTTCGCCGGGCCCAAGCCCCGAGCGCCAGCCCCCACCTGCACCGGGGAGGCTTCCGGTGGGGTCCGACCAGCCTACCTGGCCAGCTGTGCCACTGCCACAATGGCGGTGGCAGGAGAAGAGAAAGAGAGAAAGAAAGAAGGAAGAGAGGGAAAGAGAGAGGGGAAGTGGCCGCCGACGACGGTTGGCACGGAACCGTTCGTCGGTGGCCGGTCAAACCCCGGGATGGGGCCAGCGGTTGCCGGATGAACCCAGGGAGAGGGGGGGAAGAAGAAGTGAGGGAGGGGCTGGGCCGAACCTGGCTGGGCCCAGGCTCAGCCCAGCCCAGTTAGCCCTTTTTGGTTTATTTTTTGGGCCCTTAATCGGGCCAGGCCCAACAAATGAATGATGGGGTTTGGATCAGTATTGATACTAGTTTTTTGGGGTATTTTTATTTCTTCATTTGGGCTTATATATTTGAAGATATTCAAACCTCAAGTTGGCCCTAGGAATTGACTAGGTAGAGTTTAGAAATATTTTGATGCGCGGATTTTGGAGACTAAAAATTTAAAAATTAAAGCTGTAGGTACCCAGATGCCCAAATAGCTGATTTGCATTTTTTGATTACCGTCAGATGGTAAGTAAACCATTTATCATAATTTTTATAAATTATTAAAGAATAAAAATTATGAATTTAAATGCTACACTAATATTTATTGCATTAATTGGAAAATGAAAAATGGATTTGGTACTCTTATACGCAAGTGATCATTGGCCATGATCGTCTTTATAATTATTATATTTCTGCAAATGATTTGGTACCTGTACCTGCATCTAATCTATTGACATAGTATTTGAAATTATCAAAAGTTTTATAAATGTACATGCGCATTTGACATGTTTAAACCACTGTAATTGTGAAAAGTATATGGATATTTTTCAAATATACACGTTAGCATGGAGATATGGAATGAAAATGATATTTTGTTAATATACTATTATGTGTCATCATGGTCCACTATTACAAGATATGATATGCTACACGACTCCAGGACCCACCTCACAGGGGCTACATATGTGAGGGACAAACCCGAGGGGTGTTCTGTTGATGCCGGGACCCACCTTCATAGGGGCAATATATGTGAGGGACACACCCGAGGGGTGTTCTGTTACACGACTTTGGAACCCACCCCCACAGGGGCTACATATGTGGGGGGTACACCCGACGGGTGTTCTATTGATGCCAGGACCTTTCCTCCATGGGGAATATATATGGAGGATACACCTTTAAGGTGTTCTGTTAACATGAACGTAGTGTATGACCGTAGGACATTGGTGTAAAATAAAATTTTACATGTTATTTATAGTGGTACAGTGGTTTGATTTAAAATTGTATTTTAAAATGCCATATGGCAATAGCTTCCAAAATTATTTTAAGCATATGATATGCATGATGTGATAATATGACAAAATTATTTGAAAAATGGAAGCTTATGTGTTTTATATGAAAATTTGATTTGCTAAAAGCATACGAAATTATATTATATTATAGTAGGCTTACTTATTGAGTATGAACTAATTTAAATCTCACAATATTTTTCGGAGCCACAGATCTGAGGATGGGGACCTGGGGTAGTTGGAGCAGCTATCAGTGTGACTTAGATCCAACATCTTGTTGTAACCCCATTGATTTATGTATTTTGGCATGTAGACGAAAATATATAATTATGGCTTGTATTAAGAATATTTTGGATGACATTTAGTTATTACCCCTCCTTGTATTAAGTGATATGTTTCAGGATGCCTTGTATGCCAGGTATGCGGTGGGTTGCCACCCCTAAATCTAACATTGGGTCTGGAGCGTGACAGCTTTTGCGGTATCAGAGCCTAGGTTTGACCTTAGGAACAAATACATGATGACACTAGGCAAAACAGTAGGATGACATTCAGAGGGTGATAACTCTATTAGGATTTCAAGTAATATGTTTTGAATGCTTGAAATTTAGTGGTTTATAAATATGTTGATTGGAACCTAACCTTAGCAGGAGTTAATAATGCCCCATCGCATCAGGAGTCTGTGACATATTGGGGACTCCTAGGCTGGTGACACAAGCCAGCAGGGAGGCGAGCAAGCTTCTGGTTCTATTAATTTGGCTGGCAATGATCAACCGCAAGTTCAGGCCCAAATACTCCAGGCTCTTGCAGGAATGTTGCAAGTTATGCAAGTCAAGCAGCAACAGATTCAGCAAATCCTGCCTGCTCAGCCTGCCTCTCCCGCTTCGCAGACTCAGTCATCTCCTACCCTGCAGACTGAGCCTACTCTTCCTACTCACCCCAAGCAGCCTATTCAGTCGGCTCCATCTTAGCCCTGGCAAGAAGGGGGCCGGAGCTTTACTGAATTCAAAAGCGTAGCCCCTGTTCCTTTTTGTGCTTGCTGATGCTGAAAAATGGATGAGGGAGATGGAGAAAGCCTTTGCAGTCCACGGTAGCCAAAATGAGGAGCGAATTAGATTCGCCACTGACCTCCTCCAGGGGGAGGCATATGATTGCTGGCCACTGGTGGAGCAGTGATTGGATGGACAGGCTATTTCCTAGGAAGAGTTTAAGGAGGTCTTTTATGATAAATACTTCCCCAATAGTGTGCAGAGGTAGATGCAGTCTAAGTTTGTCAAATTGGAGCAAGGGAATCTCTCTATAGCCCAGTATGAAGCCGAGTTCACCCAGTTGGCCTGGTTTTCTCCAAACATTATGACCACTGAGAGAGCCAAGATCATCAAATTCACAAAGGGACTGAGGCCTAGACTGATGCAAGCAGTCAATGCATTTGAGCTCTCCACTTTCAGTGCTGTGGTTGTTGGCCCAGATGACAACCCAAGAGGGGGGGGTGAATTGGGCTCTTTAAAAAAAATTTAAACCTTTTGAAATATTGTTTGCTTAATGTAAGTGAAAGTGAATGCAGATGCAAAAACCAAATACAATCAATAAGATAGAGATAGAGATAATGGAGACACGGCAAACACAAAGATTTTATAGTGGTTCGGTGTATCCAACACCTACGTCCACTCCCAAGATTCACTTGGGTCCACACTATAATCTTCCTTGATTACAGTCGAGTTGTTTTACAAGCTCACAACTCAAACTTGTTGTTTTCCCCCGGGATCACAACGAACCCAGCCGGTTTTTCGGGCTCACCAGCACAAAAACCCTAACCTCAAGCTTATCTAGCTTGACCCGAGGTTTAACAACCTCCACTAGTTCAATCCCCCAGATTGAACTAGACACAAACAAAAAGAATATTGTTTTTCAAGTACACAGCTCCTCAATGAGCAAATAATCAAATAAATGAACAAGGTTTAGAAAAGCCTGATTTGTAGTTGGTTGGCTTTGAGCTTTTCTTCTTTTCTTCTTTTCTTCTTCTCCTTGCTAGATTGAATCAAGCCTCAGCTCTGATTCTTCAAAGTTGAAGCAGTTGAGAAGGATTGAAAAGCAAGAAACTGATCTTCTTTCTCCAATTTAGGAAATCCACCAAAACTTTGATTGAATGCCTTGGATTCCTCTTGAGCTTTTTGGAGTGGGATGAATTTGAGCTAGAAGGTTTTTCTCTTGAGATTCAGGCTCTCTCTTTCTCGGATTTTTGATTTGGATTTTTCTCTTTCCGTTCTCTTTTTTCCTCTTTTCTCATTCATGTTTTTTTTTGAATGATAGTCTTCCCTTTTTATAGATTTCTTTCAATCCATTTTTGGAAGAAAACTATCCGTTGGAGTGTACCTTGCAATAAAATATATCCGTTAGAAATAAAATAAAAGAAATATTATCGTTAGAGCTGATCTGGCAATTTGATTTTTCGTTCCAGTCAGGTTGGAGTCGACTCTAACTTTTCTGGAGTCGGCTCTAACTCGAAACATTTTAATCCGTTAATTCTGAAGTCGTCTCTAACTTTTCTGGGGTCAACAAGAAACTTTTCTGGAGTCGACTCTAAGTCGGGGCCAGAAAAATCAACGTTCTGTCTTTTCTGTTGGAGTCGGCTCTAATAGTCTTGGAGTCGACTCTAACTTCCGTGCCAGATACTGGAGTCGGCTCTGTGATTCCCAGAGTCGACTCTAATGTCTGCAATCTTACCTAGACATTAGATTCGATCCAGAACAAGATTTAACTCATTATTTTGATCATCCTATCGACTTATAATCTGAAAAACTTAATCAAAATCATTAGAGCCTTCAATTGTTATACTCAAATAGTTTTGTTAATCATCAAAATTATCAATTGGGTCAACAATCTCCCCCTTTTTGATGATAACAAAAACTTTGAGTATATGCATTCAAAAAATTCATTCGAACTAAAGGTTATAGTCATTTTAAAGCTTAAAACACTTTTTAATGAAGGATTTCAGGCCAATATTCAAAGTGAACTTTTAAAATTATGCATGAGTTCTATATTAGCCATCAATTATTAAGATTTAAGCTAAATGTACAGAAAATTGCAATTAAGCTTGTTATTAAGCTCCCCCTGCATTGAATAGCTCCCCCTATATATAAAAACCGAATTTTAATTGAACTGATTAAAATTTCAAGTCTCTTTCTTTTTGCATAAACAATCATTTCTCCCCCTTTTTCTTTCTTTCTTTCTGCATATACAACCATCTCTCCCCTTTTTTGTTATCAGCAATAAGGAGAGTATTAGATAAAGAAAGTTATTAGAGAAAAATGGTTGGTTCAATAAAACATAGGGATTCAAGCAGTCAATCATAGACAGATTTAAAAAGATATAATTGCATTCCAAAGTGAGATACATTACATATGCTGATTCAAGTACATTCCAAAGTAAGATACATTAGATAATCAAAAGTCCTAATTGCAAACTATCAAAGTAAAGTAAACTTGGAGAACCTAAGATACAAAAGTGTATCAATATCAAAATCAAAGTCAAATATGTTTGAATACAATTTTCTTCAAATGACCTATGATTTCCATTACATCATCTTTTTGAGATTTCTTAACATTTTCAAGACAAGCTTCTATCTGTGAGACGGCAAGGTCAATGTCCTTCTTCAGTTGACCGGTTGCATGAACATAAGATCCAGAGCCATCAGCAATGCCTTCCATCCTTTCAAAGATTTTATGAAGTTCAGCACTAAAGGATTCAACAGAATTGCTTATGGAAAAGGAAATCATGTCAAGTCTCGAGTTAAGTTCTTCTTTTAGCTGATTGAAGTCTTCTTTTAACTGATTTATCTCATTAGATCTCTGACTGTTATATTCGGCAAGCAAAGCTCTCAGCTGACCAATCTGCTCATCAGAGAATCTCCCAGAAGCAGTGACAGACGGATGTGGAGGAGAGGGAACTGTGCTCGGTCCAGCCTCTGAGTATCCAGCTGTATATGGTCCCACAATAAATGGATCAGGGACTGATGGTCCCGCAACGGATGGTCCAGGGATATCCTCTACTCTGGCCTCTTCAGCTCTATCTCTCTCAGCTCTTTCTTCTCATCCTCCTTTCATCCAGATACCATTTATCTTCTTGAAGCCCATCCGATGAATAGTAGAGATACTATAATAGTCAGTGTGCCTCAATTTTCTTAGGGGTTCATTATCCATAATTAGCACACCTTGGCTTCTAAAGATTAATGTCAGAACCATACCATATGGCAGTGTAGATCTTTTCTTTGTAGCAGCCTCTGCCATATAACCAATCATCATACCAGCTAAGTTGACTGGCCTTCCAGTTATAATGCAATCCATCAAAAGAATGTCTCGCTCCGAGACGTACTCAAATCTACCAATCTTGGGGAATAGAATTCTTCCACAGATGTTATGTAGTAACCTGAGCTCCAGATTTAATTGATTAGCAAGAATTTCTTCAAACTCAGTTACATCCCTCCCTAACATTCTTGACAATGCACCACTTCTATCATCATGCTGATATTCCATAATACCTATTGTGGGCATTTCCAATAGATTACCAAGGATTTCTGCAGTTATTACAACTCTAGTTCCTCTTACAATACTGACTAAACCTCCTTCTCCTCTACTCAGATCATTGTAAAATTCTCTCACTAGGGCAGGATAAGTGGGGATATCTAACGAACAAATCTTTTCCCACCCCATTTCTTTTAAACATCATCCAATAGAAAAGCCCTCTGACTCAAAGAAATCAAAGTTAACCTTCCTTCCAGTTGTAATAGTCTTACTAGTTGATCTACTTTGGGTGAAGAGGGTGAAGGAGAGGAATCTTCTTGAGTGGCCGAAGAAGAGGATGGCGAGGGTTGCCTCCGAATCGTGCGTCGCCTCGTGGGAACGAACGCTCCTCCGACGAAACTGCGCCTCTTGGGAGCCATTGAGTTGATTGGAATGTGTAATCAAAGGTTTTGAGAAGATTGGAGAGGTTGGAAAGTGTTTGGAACTCTTTGGAGAGGCTTTGGGAGACGAATGAAATCATTTGGGGTCGACTCCGCCTTTTTATTTTTGACCTAGTACGACCTAGAGTCGACTCCCAAAAACTGGGTGTCGGCTCTGAACCAGAAAGTCTGTCAGCGCTCGAATTAGAGTCGGCTCTACAGAAGCCGGAGTCGGCTCTAATTGCTTAGACAGAACATCAAAAACTAAGGTGTCGACTCTACAAACTGCAGGAGTCGACTCCAACAGTTTCAGAGATAAAAAAATCAAGTTTCAAGGATCTGAAACTATTCAAATTAATCATCAAACTCTAGATAAGTGTTCCTTAACAATTGGGGAAATAATGAATCAAGAATCTAGATAGATTTCCTTATTGAATATAGAGATTTTTCAAGAAATTTGATGAAATCTATATAGTTGTCCTTAAGAGTTTCAGAAAATTATTCCAAAGGATCAAAAACTCCTAATTCTCCTCTAAGATAACAAAATCTCTCTTCACTTAAGGGTTTTGTAAATATATCTGCTAGTTGTTCTTCAGTATTCACATAATCAAGACAAATTTTATTATTGGAAACATGTTCTCTTATAAAATGATATCTAATTTCAATATGTTTTGTTCTTGAATGTTGAATTGGATTTTTAGTTAGATTGATTGCACTTGTATTATCACATCTTATGGGTGTCTTATCAAGTGTGATACCATAGTCTTCAAGTTGTCGCTTAATCCATAGGATTTGAGCACAGCAACTTCCAGCTGCAACATATTCTGCTTCAGCAGTAGATAATGCAATTGAATTTTGCTTTTTGCTAAACCATGAGATTAAGTTACTTCCTAAAAATTGGCATGCACCACTTGTGCTTTTCTATCTAATTTACATCCAGCATAATCAGAATCAGAATAAGCAATCAAATTTAATGTTGATTCTCTAGAATACCATAAACCTACATTTTTTGTTCCACTAAGGTATCTTAGAATTCTTTTAACAGCAATTAAATGTGATTCTTTAGGTTCAGACTGAAATCTAGCATATAAACAAACAACAAATATTATGTCTGGTCTACTTGCAGTTAAGTAAAGTAGGGATCCGATTATACCTCGATAATACTTATGATCAACCTTCTTACCTTCTTCATCTTTGTCCAGCTTGCATGAAGGACTCATTGGTGTTCCGAGGGGTTTGATTGATTCCATACCAAATTTCTTTAGAATTTCTCTTGTGTACTTTGTTTGGTTGATAAAGATTCCCTCTTTGCTTTGTTTGATTTGGAGTCCAAGGAAGAAATTGAGTTCTCCTATCATGCTCATTTCAAATTCTCCCTGCATTAACTTAGCAAACTCTTGACATAGAATATTGTTAGTAGCACCAAATACAATGTCATCAATATAAATTTGTACTACAAGTAAATCTTTATCTTTTCTTTTTAAAAACAATGTTTTATCAATATTTCCTCTTGTAAAATCATTTTTAATCAAAAATTTACTTAATCTATCGTACCAAGCTCTAGGTGCTTGTTTCAAACCATATAAAGCTTTGTGTAATTTAAAAATGTGATTTGGAAATTCATGATCTTCAAATCCCGGTGGTTGTTCAACAAAAACTTCTTCATTTATAAACCCATTTAAAAATGCGCTTTTAACATCTATTTGAAATAAATTAATATGCATATGACATGCAAATGCAAGTAATAATCTAATTGCTTCAAGTCTAGCTACAGGTGCAAAAGTTTCATCAAAATCAATTCCTTCTTCTTGATTATATCCTTTTGCAACTAATCTAGCTTTGTTTCTAATTACAATGCTATTTTCATCTAATTTATTTCTAAATACCCATTTTGATCCTATGACTGAATGATCTTTAGGTCTATCTACTAATGTCCATACATTATTTCTAGTAAATTGATTTAACTCTTCTTGCATTGCTAACATCCAATTATTATCTTTTTCAGCTTCTTCAATAGTTTTAGGTTTAATTTGAGAAACAAATGCAAGATGATTACTAATATTTCTCATAGATGATCTAGTTCTTATTCCTTGAGATGGATCACCTATAATCAATTCCTTGGGATGACTATAAGCATATCTCCAATCTCTTGGTAGATCTACATCATTTTGATTAGTATTAATAACATCAGCATTAGGCGAATCATTATCTTTAGCTTCTTGTTCATGATCTGAAGATACATCTATATTAGTTTTTCAATATCTCTTTCTAGAATGTTTGTATCTTCCTCATCATCAATCCTTTTGGAAATTGATGCTAAAGATTCATCAAAAACTACATGAATAGATTCTTCAACAATTAAACTTCCTTTATTGAACACTCTATATGCTTTAATAGTTGTTGAATAACCTAAGAATATACCTTCGTCAGATTTTGCATCAAATTTACCTAAGTTATTTTTACCATTATTATGAATAAATATTTACAACCAAATGCACGAAAATATTTAATGTTGGGTTTTCTATCATGTCATAATTCATAAGGAGTTTTCTTTAGAATAGGTCTTATTAAAGCTCTATTTAGGATGTAACATGCCGTGTTTATAGCTTCCGCCCAAAAATATTTCGGGAGTTTACTTTCATATAGCATGGTACGGGCCATGTCTTCTAGAGTTCTATTTTTTCTTTCAACTACTCCATTTTGTTGAGGGATTCTAGGTGCAGAAAAATTATGATTAATACCATTTTTATTGCAAAAACTTTCAAATAAGTGATTTTCAAATTCAGTTCCATGATCACTTCTTAAAGACACTATGGTAGTATTTTTCTCATTTGTTACTTTCTTGAAAAATTTCAGAAATATCGAGAAAGTCTCATCTTTGTGAGCTAAAAACATTACCCAAGTGAATCTAGAGTAATCATCTACTATCACAAGACCATATTTCTTTCCTCCTAGACTTGTGGTTCTAGTTGGTCCAAAAAGGTCCATGTGAAGTAGCTCTAATGGCCTAGATGTTGAAACAACATTTTTAGATTTAAAAGAACTTCTCGTTTGTTTTCCAAACTGACATGCATCACATATTTTGTTATTTTCAAAATCTATTTTAGGTAGCCCTTTTACTAAATCCATTCTAATTAGTTTTGAAATTAGGTGTGTGCTTGCGTGACCTAATCTTCGATGCCACAACCAACCAATCTCATTCATATTAGCATTATTAGCAACTAAGCAATGATTATTAGTAGACAAATTATCTAAGTCAATCAAGTATACATTGCCATTTCTATTTCCAGTAAAAATAATGCTATTATCAATGGGATTAGCAACTATGCATATAGAAGATTCAAATGATACTTTAAAACCTTTGTCACATAATTGACTAATGCTAATTAAATTATGTTTCAAACCATTAACATATAAGACATTTTCAATATATGTGGAGGGAGTTATTTGAATGTTACCAAACCCCAAGATTTGGCCTTTGCCATTATCACCAAATGTAACTACTCCTCCTCTTTTGCTTTCAAGGGTGATGAATTGATCTTTGTCACCCGTCATGTGCCTTGAGCAGCCGCTATCAAGATACCACTTTTGCTTTGATCTTTTGGCCACAAGACACTCCTGCAAAGATGATCAAGTCTTATGTTTAGGTACCCAAGCTTTCTTGGGTCCTTCATGGTTAGTAGCAATAAAAACTGTTCCTTTTGGAACCCATATTTTCTTTCCTTTGATATTTAAGTTTTTATTAGGCTTTTGAATTTTACATTCATAAGATTTGTGTCCTTTTTGATTACATTTAAAGCATGTAAAATTATTTTGGCCAGCACGCACAAAAATATTTTTTAATGATTTTTATTTTCTAAATGTGTTATACCCTAATCCGGCTTTGTCAAAAACTGCTTTTTGACTATCTAATAACATGTTCAATTTAGTTGAGCTTAAGGTAAACTTATCAACTATATTCTTATATTTTTCAACCTCTTTCTTTAGTTTATCATTTTCAGTAGAAATTAATTCTTTTTCTTTTGAAAGATTTTTATTTTCAGATTTAAGAATCTTAATTTCATTATTAAGATCTTCTTTTTCTTTAATGAAAGTTAAATTTTTATTTTTCAAAAACTTGTATTTCTTTTTTAAAACTTTGAAATCGCCGACAAGTTCATTAAAAGCATCAATAATTCATCAAATGCAAACTCATCGCAAGGGTTTTCGGAACTTACCTCGTCATTGTCGTCCGCCATGAAACATAGATTTGCGACTTTCTTTTGTTCTTCTTCTTCGGAAGAAGATTCTTCGCTATCACTCCAAGTCGCCACATAAGCCTTTTTTTCTTTTTGTAGGCTTTCTTTAATTTAGGATATTCATTTCTAAAGTGCCCCGGTTTCTTACATTCATAACAAATCAAGGGGTCTTTTTCTTTTTCTTGTCCTTGTCCTTGTCTTTATCCTTTTCTCCTTCCATCTTAACTCCAAATTTCTTTTTGTGGAAGGGTTTCTTTCTCCTCATGAATCTTCTAAATTTCTTCGCTAAGAGAGCAGTCTCCTCCTCCTCCTCATCATCATCATCGCTGCTGCTCTTTTCTTCTTTTGCAGCTTTGAGGGCAATCACTTTCTTCTTCTTTGTGTCCTCCTCTACATGCTGCTTCATCGTCAACTCATGGGTCATAAGAGATCCAAGAAGCTCTTCCAAGGGTAGAGTGTTTCGATCTTTGGCTTTTTGAATGGCTATCATTTTGGCTTTCCATGATCTTGTAAGTGACCTGAGTATTTTTTGAACAAGTTCAGAGTTAGTATAGGTCTTACCAAGACTTTTTAAACCATTTACAATATCTATAAATCTAGTATACATGCATGCTATAGATTCAGTTTGTTCCATGCTAAATAACTCATATTTATGAACAAGAATATTAATCTTAGATTCTTTAACTTGGTTTGTACCCTCATGGGTAACCTCAAGTCTATCCCAAATCTTCTTTGCGGAATTACATGTGGAGATTCTATTAAATTCATTTGCATCTAAAGAGCAATACAAAACATTCATGGCCTTAGCATTAAGTTGTGCCATCTTTCTATCATTATCATTCCAATCCCTTTCGGGCTTAGGAACAATAGTGCCATCAACTACGTGTGGGATGTACTAGGTCCATTAATTATAACACCCCATAGTTCATAGTCAGAAGCTTGAATGAATATCCTCATTCTAGCTTTCCAATATGAATAATTGGAACCATTAAACAGGGAAGGTCTATTCGTAGAATGACCTTCAGCAAATGATCCAACTTGAGCTGCCATTTGGATCTTTAGCTCTTGATCGTGTGATCAAAATCTAATGAGCACTCGCTCTGATACCAATTGTTGGCCCAGATGACAACCCAAGAGGGGGGGGGTGAATTGGGTTCTTTAAAAAAATTTAAACCTTTTGAAATATTATTTGCTTAATGTAAGTGAAAGTGAATGCAGATGCAAAAACCAAATACAATCAATAAGATAAAGATAGAGATAATGGAGACACGGCAAACACAAAGATTTTATAGTGGTTCGGTGTATCCAACACCTACGTCCACTCCCAAGATTCACTTGTGTCCACACTATAATCTTCCTTGATTACAGCTGAGTTGTTTTACAAGCTCACAACTCAAACTTGTTATTTTCCCCCGGGATCACAACGAACCCAGCCGGTTTTTCGAGCTCACCAGCACAAAAACCCTAACCTCAAGCTTATCTAGCTTGACCCAAGGTTTAACAACCTCCACTAGTTCAATCCCCCAAATTGAACTAGATACAAACAAAAAGAATATTGTTTTTCAAGTACACAGCTCCTCAATGAGCAAATAATCAAATAAATGAACAAGGTTTAGAAAAGCCTGATTTGTAGTTGGTTGGCTTTGAGCTTTTTTTCTTTTCTTCTTTTCTTCTTCTCCTTGCTAGATTGAATCAAGCCTCAGCTCCGATTCTTCAAAGTTGAAGCAGTTGAGAAGGATTGAAAAGCAAGAAACTGATCTTCTTTCTCCAATTTGGGAAATCCACCAAAACTTTGATTTGAATGCCTTGGATTCCTCTTGAGCTTTTTGGAGTGGGATGAATTTGAGCTAGAAGGTTTTTCTCTTGAGATTCAGGCTCTCTCTTTCTCGGATTTTTGATTTGGGATTTTTCTCTTTCCGTTCTCTTTTTTCCTCTTTTCTCGTTCATGTTTTTTTGAATGATAGTCTTTCCTTTTTATAGATTTCTTTCAATCCATTTTTGGAAGAAAACTATCCGTTGGAGTGTACCTTACAACAAAATATATCCGTTAGAAATAAAGTAAAATAGAAATATTATCGTTAGAGCTGATCTGGCAATTTGATTTTTCATTCCAGTCGGGTTGGAGTCAACTCTAACATTTCTGGAGTCGGCTCTAACTCGAAACACTTTAATCCGTTAATTCTAGAGTCGTCTCTGACTTTTCTGGGGTCGACAAGAAACTTTTCTGGAGTCGACTCTAACAGACCCGGAGTTGACTCTAAGTCGGGGTCAGAAAAATCAACGTTCTATCTTTTCTGTTGGAGTCGGCTCTAACAGTCTCGGAGTCGACTCTAACTTTCGTGCCAGATACTAGAGTCGGCTCTATGATTCTCGGAGTCGACTCTAATGTCTGCAATCTTACCTAGACATTAGATTTGATCCAGAACAAGATTTAACTCATGATTTTGATCATCCTATCGACTTATAATCTAAAAAACTTAATCAAAATCATTAGAGCCTTCAATTGTTATACTCAAATAGTTTTGTTAATCATCAAAATCATCAATTGGGTCAATAGTGGTGAACAAGGCCCTAGTGATTGAGAAGGATATGAGTGTGGTCTAGAGGGAGTGGGAGTAGCAGAAGAAGAGGAAGGGGTCTTCTCCTAGCCAGTCTTCAAGGTAGGCCAAGAAGAAAGGTGCTCATCAGGCCCCCTCAGGATGAGGGGCAAGGAGACCCGTTGCCTTCACTACAGGAGGTTCCACTTGGGAAGGCGGTGCCACATGATGTCTGGTGCTTGCTTCATCTATGGGAAGTTTAATCATAAGATGGCCACCTGTCTCCTCTGGAAGGATCAGCAGCCTCCTTTGGATCAGGGTAGGAACTAGCAGCAGTCGCCTAGGGCCCAAGAAAGGGTCTTCACCCTTACACACCAGGATGCTGCCGCTTCTAACTCTGTGGTGATAGGTACGCCTGTTACTCAAGTACTCCTTTAAGAATATTTTATTCATATGCGATGTGATACATTGATCATGAATGATAAAAATAATGTTAAACCTCATAACATCTGAGATAAACTAAACTTTGTGATCAGGTATGTTTAAAGTGAGCAACATTTATGCTCAAATCTTAGTAGATTCGGGTGCCACACATTCACTTATATCTGGCACTTATCTCGCTAAGGATGCATCTTTGACACTCGTTCCTCTAGAGCAAGAGTTGCACATTGCTTTTCCAAATGGTGATGTTATGAAGGTAGACTCAGTATGCAGATCCTACCTGATTAACATGGGGGATAGGAGGTTGAAGGATGATCTAATCATCCTCCCACTGAAGTCCTTTGATGTTATCCTTGGGATGGACTGGTTGGCCTCCTATCATGCTTTAGTAGACTGTTTCAGAAAAATGATGATCTTCAAAATTCCTAATCAACCTGAATTCAATTTTATTATAAGTTAGGAGCATCTGGCCTCAGTGTTCGTATCAGCACTGCAGGGTACAAAGTATTTGAAGAAAGGTGGCCAAGGATTTCTTGTTGTGGTCAAAGACTTTCAGCAGGAAGAGGTCAAGTTGGAGGATATTCCAGTGGCTCAAGAGTTTCCTAATGTCTTTCCGAATGATTTGACCGAATTGCCTCCAGACCAGGATGTTGAGTTCACCCTTGATTTGGTCCCTAGCACTGGACCTATATCCAAGGCCCCAATCATGCATGGCCCCAGCTGAGCTTAAAGAACTGAAGAGCCAATTGCAAGAGCTCCTGGACCAGAGATTTATCAGACCTAGTGTCTCTCCTTGGGGTACTCCAGTATTATTTGTCAAGAAGAATGATGGTAGTCTTTGGCTCTGCATTGATTACTGAGAAATCAATAAGGTAACAGTGCGGAACAAGTATCCTTTGCAGAGGATTGATGATCTATTTGACCAACTCTAAGGAGCTCAGGTGTTCTCAAAGGTTAATCTTCGGTCAGGATACCATCAGCTCAAAGTCAAGGTTGGGGATGTACCTAAGACAGCATTCAGAACCAGGTATGGCTACTATGAGTTCTTGGTGATGCCGTTTGGGTTGACTAATGCCCCGACAGTATTCATGGACTTGATGAACATAATCTTTAAGCCATGCTTGGATCAGTTTGTGGTGGTCTTCATTGATGACATCATGATATATTCTAAAAGCCAAGAGGAGCATATGGACCACCTGAGGATTGTTCTGCAAATTCTTCGGGAGAAGAAGCTTTATGCCAAGCTATATAAGTATGACTTCTGATTAAGCCAAGTATCCTTCTTGGGTCTATAATATATAAGGATGGCATATCTATGGACCCAAAGAAAATTGAGGTAGTTGTAAACTAGAGTCAGCCTTCCAATGTGTCTGAAGCTTCTTGGGGTTGGCTGGATATTATCGTAGATTCGTGGAGGGCTTCTCTCGCATTGCTCTACCTCTAACTTGATTGACCCAAAAGTGAGCAAAGTTTGATTGGACGAGGAGTATGAGAGAAGTTTCCAAGAGCTGAAGCAACAACTAGTGTCAGCCCCCATCCTTACCCTTCCGTCGGGATCTGGAGGATTCACCCTATACACGAAAGTTTCTCGAAAGAGATTAGGATGTGTTCTGATGCTGAATGGGAAGGTGATAGCCTATGCCTCAAGACTACTAAAGCCATATGAGCAGAATTATCCTACTCATGACCTGGAGTTGGTCGCTGTGATTTTTGCCTTGAAGATTTAGCGGCATTATCTATATGGGGAGGCTTGTGATGTGTATACAGACCACAAGAGTCTAAAATACATTTTCACTCAGAAGTAGCTAAAATTGAGGCAGAGGAGGTGGATGGAGCTACTGAAAGATTATGACCAAAACCTGCACTATCATCTAGAGAAGGCCAATGTTGTAGCTGATGCCTTAAGTAGGAAGTCCTCTTCAGAGTTAGCTTCTTTGATCACTTCTCAACCTCACATCTAGAGGTACCTGAAGAAGTTGGAGGTTGGATTGCGAATACAACGATCCGATGGACAGGTAGCAGCACTAGTACTCCAGCCAACCTTGATAAACAGGATCAAATCCTTCCAGAAAGAAGACTCGGACCTGCAAAGGATTAAAGAAGCTATGCAATCATGGGGTCTAAATAAATTTGATATAAGGGAGGATGGATCCCTATGATTTGATGGCAGGCTCTGTGTGCTGAATGTGGAGGAACTAAGGGCAGAAATTATGTAGGAGGCTCACTATTCTTCCTATTCACTGCACCCAGGAGGCACCAAAATGTACAGAGATCTTAGAGAAAACTTCTAGTGGAAGGGAATGAAGAGAGACTGCTCAGTATGTGGCCAAATGTTTAGTATGTTAGCAAGTGAAGGCTAAGCATTAAAGGAATGCGGGACCCCTTCAGTCTCTGATGATTCCATAGTGGAAATGAGAGATGATCACTATGGATTTCATAACTGGTCTGCCTAAGACCCCTAGAAGCAATGATGCAGTATGGGTCATTGTAGACAGATTGATAAATTCAGCCCATTTCCTGCCGTTTAGAGTTGGGATCTCCAGTGAGAGATTGGCCAACATGTATATTGAGTAGATTGTAAGGCTTCATGGTGTTCCCATATCCATTGTATCAGATCGAGATACTAGGTTTGTGTCCCAATTCTGGAAGAGTTTTCATAGAGATCTAGAGACCAAACTGAACTTCAGCACAGCCTTCCATCCCCAGATAGATGGGCAGTTGGAGAGGACCATACAAATCCTAGAGGACATATTGCAAGCCTGTGTGATGGACTTGGGTGGTGCTTGGGACAACCACTTATCTTTAGTGGAATTTGCTTATAATAACAGCTACCAAGCCAGTATTCAGATGGCTCCATTTGAGGCTCTGTATGGTAGAAAATGCAGAACTCCCGTATGTTGGGATGATGTGGGGGAGAGAAAACTGTTAGGCCTTGAGCTAATTCGGCAGACTATATAGAAGGTGTAGTTGATCAGAGAATGATTCCGCACAGCTCAGAGTCAACAGAAGAGCTATGCTGATGTGAGAAGGAGGGAGCTAAAATTCCAAGTTGGAGACCATGTCTTTCTGAAGGTATCACCAACTAAGGATGTGATGAGATTTGGGATTAATGGTAAGCTGAGTCCATGATACATTGGGCCATTTGAGATTTTGAGCAGAATAGGGGAGGTAGCTTATAGCCTGGCATTACCTTCGGCACTCTCTAGGGTACACAATGTATTCCATGTCTCCATGTTGAGTAAGTACATTCCTCACCCCAGTCATGTGATAGAGTTTGAGCCCATTTAGTTGAGGAGGGAACTATCATATGAAGAGCGGCCTATGCGTATCGTGGATTGCAAGGATCGAGTGCTGAGATGTCGTAGCATTTCCTATGTCAAGGTTCAGTGGAGCCACCATTCCGAGAGGGAGGCTACTTGGGAGCTTGAGGAAGAAATGAAAAAGAATTATCCTCATTTATTTGTAACCTAGTCTATGTAAATGAAAAGGATTAATGATTATTGTATTTTTGAATCTCCATTGTATTTCTGAATCTTCAAATGTTTGGCATAGTAGACTTGATCGTGTGAATTTTGATCGTATTCATCGTATAAAAATATTAATTTAATTCCAAAAGTTCATATTGATAGAAAGTTCAAATGTGAGATTTGTATTCAAGCCAAGATACCGAGAAAACCTTTTAAATTAGTAAATAGGAGTTAAACACTTCTTGAATTAGTTCATAGCGATGTATGTGACTCTACCAAGTTTCCTATATGGGGAGGAAGTCGTTACTTTGTAACATTCATTGATGACTTCTCTTGATATTGTTACATATATTTGATAAGATCTAAGATGAAGTATTAGATAGGTTTAAGATTTATAAGGTAGAGGCTGAAACCCAAACTAAGAAAAAGCTTAAGAAACTTAGATTAGACCACGGTGGTGAATATACCTCAAATGAAACGACTCTATTTTATCAAAAATATGGGGTTATTCATGAAGTTACACCACCATACTCTCCTCAGTCCAATGGTGTAGCTGAACAAAAAAATCGTACCTTAATGGATATGGTTAACTCAATGTTAATAGTTCAGGAGTACCCAAGAACTTGTGGGGAGAAGCTCTTTAGCTGCAGTTATATTTAAATAGGATACCCTTTAAGGATAGTCCTAAAACACCTTTTGAGCTTTAAAAAGGTAGAACACCCAGACTAGATTACCTTAAAGTATGGGGATGCTTAGCTATGGAACCTGAACCTAAGAGAAGAAAAATAGGACCTAAAACTGTAGATGCTATCTTTATAGGTTATTCCTTAGATAGCAGTACCAATAGGTTCCTAGTGATAAACTCTGATATAAGTGGCATTTCAAATAATACTCTTATCGAATCAAGAGATGCTACTATTTTGAAAATGTTTTTCCTTTCAAGAACCAAGTACCAAATCAACTCTCTTCTAATCCTTTCTTGGTTCATGATTCTTTTGAAGCAGGATCCTCTAATGAATCAAAGAAAAGAAAAAGATCTAATCCTAAAGGTGGACCTTCTGAACTTAGAAAAATTTTAAGGATAAGAAAGAAAAAATACCTTGGTGAAGGTTTCTTTACTTTTTTAGTCGAAGGCGAACCTTCCTCTTTTTTAGAGGCAATGTCTTCACCTGATGCTCCTTTTTGGAAGGAAGCTATTGTTTCTGAATTTAATTCAATCTTACAAAATAAACTTGGATCTTATCTGATTTACCCCCTGGAAGTAAACCTTTAGGGTATAAGTAGGTATTTAAGAAGAAATTCAGTCCTGATGGTTCAATAGAAAAGTATAAGCTAGATTAGTAGCCAAAGGGTATAACCAAAAGAAAGGGTTAGATTTCTTTGATACCTATTCTCCTGTAGCAAGAATAACAACCCTTAGATCACTTCTTTCTATTGCTTCATTCATAAGTTAATCATTCATCAAATGGATGTAAAGACTGTGTTCCTTAAATGGAGATCTTGAGGAGGAGATCTATATGGAACAGTCAGAAGGTTTTGTTGTAAAGGGACAAGAAGACAAGGTTTGTAAACTTATTAAGTCCCTTTATGGTCTTAAACAGGCTCCTAAACAATGGCATGAGAAATTTGATCAGATTATTCTATCTTTTGAATTTCAAATCAATAATCATGATAAGTGTGTCTATTCTAAGATCATCGACAATGATTGTGTAATCCTTTGCTTATATGTCGATGATATTTTAATTTTTAAACATCTCTTGAAATTATTTCAAGTGTTAAATTTTTCTCTTCTAAGTTTGATATAAAAGATTTAGGTGAAGCAGATGTAATCCTAGGATGAAGCTTATCAAGTCCCATGAAGGGATAGCTCTCTCCTTTTCTCATTCTATAGAAAAAATGATCAAGAAGTTTGGTTATTCCAATCTTAAATCCACTCCTTTTGATCCTAGCTTTCACCTAAAGAAAAATTTAGGTGACCCAATTAATCAATTAAAGTATTCTAAAATTATAGGATCTCTCTTGTATGTAGCAAATAGGACAAGACCTGATATTGCCTATGTTGTAGGAAGGCTTAGTAGATATAATTAAAATCCTGATCAATCTCATTGGGTAGCCTTAGAAAGAGTGTTCCAATATTTAAAGGGAACACTTAATCTCTCTTTGATGTTCACTGAATACCCTGAGGTGTTGAGGGTTACAGTGATGCTAATTGGGTCACTGATTCTCATGATTTAAAATCAACCACTAGATATCTCTTTCTTCTTAACGGTGCTGCTATTGCCTGGGATCAACTAGGCAAACTATTATTTCTAGAAGCACCATGGAGGCTGAGTTGATAGCTCTAGATACCACCTGTAATGAGGTAGAGTGGATAAAAAATCTAATATCAGAGCTACCTTTGGTACCTAAGCCAGTTCCAGCTATATCAATCCATTGTGATAATAAGGCCGTAATTGAACTGACAAATCAAAAGAGTACCAATAAAAAGATGAATCGCCATATACGCTTTGTCATAAGTCTATAAGACAATATAAGAAAAATGATGTTATCTCTTTGAAATTTATCAAATCTGAGAAGAATTTGTAGATCAATTAACCAAGGGATTATCTAGGAGTGAGTCCTAGATTCATCGAGGGGGATGGGGCTTAAGCCCATTATTTGGTCACCAGCAGTGGATACCCAACCTCTGTGATTGGAGATCCCATGAATGAGGTTCAATGTGGTAGAAACAAAGCTGATTGAGTGATCGTATTAGAGCACAAATTTTGAAAAAAAAAATTCATTCCATCCCTATGATGAGTGCTCTTATAAAGTGGCAAAATAAATCTGTGTAAGGATGAGTTATACTCTTAATGGATCCAAGGTAGGTTATCTATAGGGTATTAGTCACAAATACCCTTTAAGGATTCACTTATATGAGAATTGTCATATTTGGCCATGACTATAGGTTTGGGCTAACTTTAATAAATTCTCATAAAAAATCAAGGTACTAAGCGCAAGGCCTTTAATATGCGCTGACCGCTTAAACCCAATTGATCCATACTGTGTGTGAGATTAGTAAAAGTCTGAGTTAAGGACCTAGTTCAAGGTTTAATCCACTATGGTTCTTTCAGATGTACACAATCAACACTAAGTGAGGTTCAAGTCCATAGGTCACCTCACCTATTGCGCAGTATAAGATGTCCTAAAATTAATATTATAATATTTATTTTTTTATTTAAAACATTTATGGGAGATTATTAACTTTTTAACAATTTTAAAAAGAAAAAAAAATTAAAATAAAAAAAGTAAAGGACCCACGTGAGCAATAAAATGCTCGCATGGGACGTTGGCGGAGCGCTCGCGAGCGAGCATTCCGTGTTTCCTTTCCGCGATTGCTTGAGCGTTCCGCATTTCTTGCATTTCGAGTGGAACGGTAACAAGGCTAACGGGAGGAATGGTAACAAGGCCAAATGGCCAATATATATATATATATATGTGTGTGTGTGTGTGTGTGTGTGTGTGTGTGTGTGTGTGTGTGTATGTATGTATAGATGTATACTGGAAAAAGAAAAAAGATAGATTGAGGGATTCAAATTCTAAAATAAATATCTTATTATTTTTGAGATCCTGCTGTTGCAAGAGCTTAGGGTTATGTATCTAAACAAAGTGAAAGGTTTATTTAATTATTTTTTACTATTATATACATTATTTTCTTTGGGCATCTGAAGGTTTCATTGGATTGCACCTCCATACGATCGTGCTCGTGGTAGAAGGATCGGATTGAGCCGGATCATTGTATTTTAGGGATAGATCGCCTATAACCTGCACGAAAGAGCAAAAACTTGTCCTTAGGGCGGTGTCTAACACGCCTTGACCAGACAAGATTCTCTTTTATATTTAGTTTATTTTTTACATTTAAATTTTTTAGATTAAATCTCTAACATTTTCTAGGAAGGATTTTTTAAAAAAAGAATTTTTTGAAAAAACAAAACAATTTTCTAACAACTTTTTCATCTAGCAGCTGTCCCCATACAACTAGTAGTGCTCTTCTTTCCATAAAAAAAGTACTCTTGTTCTCATTTTCTTTTTCTTTTACTTAATGTTTTATGTTTTGCAGCTTTCGCTACAACTTTGGCTGGGTGAAGAATTACATAGAAAATTACAGGACGTTCATGGAGAATCGCAGTTAGAGGTAGGCACTGGGCCGTGCCGCCCATGGCACGGCATGGCCCAGGCCCAGATGGGCCGTGCCTAGCCCAAAAAATTTTTTCTATTGGCCCAGCACGGCACGGCCCATAACGGGCCTGGGCCGGCCCGCCGTGCCGTGCCAGCACGGCCCACCTGGGGCATGGCCCGTGCCCGTGCATGGCTCAAATAAAAAAATTTATAAAAAAAATTTTTTTTGATAAATTAAAAAATTATTAGGAATAAAATTTTTTATTAATATAAAGCCACCTTAATGGTGGGGGTTTGGCATAGACCCCTACCAGTTTATTAATTAAAAATCAAAATGGTACAGAAGGGAGGGGGGCTAGGCCTGACCTCCAGAACATAATACAATAAGTAAGGAGAAAAAAATAGAAAGATCGCAACCATCGGATCATCGCCGATCAGATGGATCGAAACTATCAGATCGATCATCGCCGATCGGGATCATGGCATGGATCGTTCGCAACCATCGGATCATCTTTGATCGGATGGATCACAACCGTCGGATCGATCATCGCCGATCAGGATCATGGCTTGGATTGATCGCAATCGTCGGATCATCTCCGATTGGATTGATCGCAACAGTCTGATCGATCATCGCCGATCGGGATCATAGCTTGGATTGATCGCAACCGTCAGATCATCGCCGATGGGATAGCTTGCAATCGTCAGATCGATCATCCCCGATCAGGATCATGGCTTGGATCGATCGCAACCGTCGGATCATCTCCGTTCGAATCGATGGCAATGGTCCGATCGATCATCACCGATCGAAATCATGGCTTGGATCAATTGCAACCGTCGGATCATCTATGATCGGATGGATTGCAACCGTCAGATCGATCATCGCCTATCGGGATCGTGGCTTGGATCGATCGCAACCATCGGATCATCGCCGATCGGATCGATCGCAACCGTCGGATCGATCATCACCGATCGGGATAATGGCTTGGATCGATCGCAACCATCGGATCGTCTTTGATCGGATTGATATTCCCCTATCATCAATCAAGACAGAATAAGAAGGAATATATATATATATAACCAGCGAAAATACTTGACAAATGAGCTCTTTATAGAAATCATGAAGATGGCATAATTAATAGTCTCCTCCTCCTTACCACAGAAAAGGCAGGTAGCCTAGATAGACAGACCCCTACCTAAAAGCAGGGAGCAAGTTTGGAGACATTCTCACTCAAGCTTCAATATAAAGAGCTGTATCCTGGGATGGATGGGAAGCTTCCAAATCCATACTACTTCCCTCATATACTGAGGCTGGGATCGGAAGATCTTCATTAGATCCCTGATCAAAGCCCTGGAGAGACACGATCTCTTCCATAATCTAGCAACATCTGCATGGCCTGCTACAAGCAGAATAGACAGAATCCAACGAGCAAGCTCCTCACCGAAAAATAAGGATACCGTTGGCATATGCTAAGAGAAAAGATCGTGAGAAATCATATCAGAGACTCTCATACTACTGGGGACATCAGTATTAATGAAAGTAAGCCAGCATGAGAGAGGGAATCCGCAATCCACGTGTCCTGGACAACATCCACCGATGAACCATCACCAATCATCCACGAGAAGTTATCCAAGATAATCGGCAAGCGCCTACAAACCTCCTTTCAGAAAAAAAGAATAACAACGGAAGGACTAAAAATTCATAACAGCAGTCCACTCGCCATATCTAGCATGCATGACAAACCTTCAGAAGCAGTGCGGATCAAGTATAAACCGAGAGGCATGCCTAGCAAGCATAGCCTCTCCCCTCACAATCAAAGACTAAATATCAAGGCCACTTTCAAATATCGGCATGCACACAGTGTCCCATGCTAGTAGATGAATACCGTGACCATCCTACATCGAGGCCTAGAGAAAGTCTCAAAAGTATCTCTCAATCCTTCTTAGGCAAGTAATGGGGATGGCCGTGTTAAATAGAAGAAGAGGAAGGGACGTTAAAACCAATTTTAGTAGGGTGATCCTCGCTATCATCGATAACCTAATTACCTGCCAGCCATCAATGCGTTTATGGACCCGATGCTCAGGTGCATCGAAATCATCGCAGTGTGGCCGTCTCCCGGTGATAGGAATCCCTAGATACGTAAGTTGGTCTGCCTGATTGGAGATATCGAAAGAATGAAGGATGGCTGCCCTCATAGCATTGGGAGTTTTTGAGCTGAAACATACCGTAGACTTCAGAAGGTTGACCTTCTGCCCCGAGGCCTGACAGTAGTCCTGAACAATAGAAGCATAGGTGGTTGCATTACGGATGCTGGCCTGACCTAGCAAGATGCAGTCATCCGCAAAAAGAAGATGAGAGACTGAAGGCCCATCCGAACCCGATATGAATGGGATAATGCGAAGATCCTGCTGCACCAAGTAGAGAGCGCGCGATAAGTCATCAGCAGCAAAGATGAACAAGAAGGGGGAAAGCGGGCATCCTTGGCGTAGCCCAATAGCAGAATGGAAGAACTCAGTTTGCCTGCCATTAATGATAAGAGAGAAAGATGGCCTTTGGATGCAAACCATGATCCAATCAATAAACAACCCATCAAATCCAAATTCAAGAAGAGTACGATGTAGAAAGGCCCAACTCAATCTGTCATAAGCTCGTTCCATATCAAGCTTGATAGCCATAAGACACTGTCTATCAGATGATCTGTGGAGATCATGCATAAATTCCTATGCTATGAGAACATTGTCTGAGATGTTACGCCCTCTGATAAAAGCTCCCTGCTCCATAGAGATAATGCCCTATGACCTTCCTCATTCGATTGGCTAATAGCCGAGCACAGATATTGTACAGGGTAGTGCAAAGGCTGATGGGCCAGAAGTGAAGCTGAAAGGATGCATCCAAACGTTTAGGCACCAAAGTGATAAGGGTCTAATTCCAATCAGCAGGAATACAGTGAGATTGGAAAGCACTCAATATGGCCTACATAATATCGTCGCCCATAATATTACAATATGATCGAAAGAAAAAGAACGAAAAAACATCAAGCCCAAAGAGCCGAATGAATCTCATCCACTGTGATGGGTTTAGTAAGAAGAACATTCTCTTCTATAGAGACCTTAGAATCAAGGACCGAGAGGATAGGAAAACCATCACCAGTATGCTCAGAACATCAGGACTAAAAAAATGATAAAGGTGATCCCGGATGATATATATATCTTCGTGGTAAGGCCCCTCCTCGTCAGCTATGTGCCAAATCATGTTGATAGCTCTAGGCCTCAGGATAGATTGATGAAAAACTTTGGTATTGCAATCTCCCTTACGAATCCAGTAAACCCGAGACCTCTACCTTCAGTAAATCTTCTGCTGCTGTAAAAGAGAGTGGTGACGGGCTAGCATAGCTCTGAGCATAATAACATCAGAAATAGAGAGGCAGCCTTCAGTGTCCTCTCTGCTCTAACAATATCAGCTTTGACCTGTTCAACTTTCCTAGTTAGATCCCCTATCTCCACTCTGTTCCATCTGGAAAGCCGACGCCTTGCTAGCTCAAGACGCTTGGATAGTCTGTACACAGCACTGCCTCTCACCGATAGACGCCAAACTTGGAAGATCATGATCCAAACCAAAAAATAAGAAGTCCAAAACTGCTCAAATCGAAACTACTTCCTCTACTGCGAAGTCAACTTCGCATCCATGGATATCGAGACAGGATAATGGTCTGATGCAATCCTCGAAAGATGAGTAATAGTGATAGAGGGATAGATCTAGAGCCACTGATCCATGATCAAAGTCCTATTCAGTCTCTTTCAAACTCAAGCTGTACCCTAGCGGTTGTAATTCTTTACCCACCAAACATGGGAGTCAAAAGTACTTTAGTGGAGCTTCGAGCAAGCTGCTAAGGCGCCACACATGGCAGCCACAAGGAACAGGCAATCGGGGTCTTATATACAAGACTCGCTCTCCCCTCCCCAATCGAGCGAGGAACGGTGCACAAACAATATGGCGAGACGTCAGATCCGACAGGATCGTTGAATGCGGCGGCCAATTAAGGAGAATTCTGCATTTTACATCACCCTAAAATAAGATTCCAGTTCCACAACATTTCCACCTTCCAGCTTTTCCCCTTTTCGCACATACCAAAAAATCCAGAAGAATGGCCAATTGAGGATTCTGGATGATCTCACATCTCTCTAAACAAACTGCATACTTTTACGATGTCACCGTGATCCGAACATAATTGTTCAGCATTATTATGTGAAATCTTACATAAGCCTAACCTGACAGCTAAAAAGTCCACTAAAAATCACTCAAACCACCTGTTCCCATGCACAACAGTCAGAACCACATAGCCTAATTATTCAAACCACAAAAAGTAAATGATAAAAGAAGGAACAACTTATTCAGAAATAAGCCTTGCCAAAAAAACCCAAAAAATAGGAGGGAAAATATATGATATCTGGTTTACGGTGGAACCTACAAGGTGACTACCATCTAGCCTTTAGGCCATAGACAACCGCATCTCTATCGTTGAACCACTTGGCTGTTCAAATAAACAGTCAAGGACACAGATAAATAAATGCCTTTTTTGATTCACATTTTTTGGATTCTAATATATCAATTCATGAAATTGCAAATAGAAATCACTGTAATTTAGGACCTCAATTAGTCCAAGTGGTGGCCTACTTATGCCAGCGAAGTCATGAAAGCAACAGCAAACAGCCAACAGAAGGACTAATACGGCCGGGTAGCCGGTGGTGGCACGTTCTGTCCACCATAAGCTACGAATGCATGAAAGAGGCCTTGAGTCCCCTCATTTGATCAGAAGAGCCGCGCATCCCAACAACGCACTCAGACACACGAGACAAAGGATCATGCAACCTAAACCTCGCTCCAGAAATCTAGTATTGACAAAAAGAATACATAAGAAAAAGCCCTCAATGAACTAATTGATGGCATACTATATTAAGAACCATAGAAAATAATTATTTAACTAGTTGTAAGTTTAATGCAACAGGCATTGAAAGAAGGGTCGGTGTTTGGTTGACAAATTTGGGTCTGATTCCAACTTATCATAAATAATAAGGGTGGAACATCATTCATAAAGATCACAACTAATTAGATGCACACAGCTTGTCAGAAGTTGATATAATTCTCAATATATTTTTGAACATCTGAAACAGGGCTATTTTGCCTTGATTTTTCTCAATGAGCTACAATTTTTTCAAGTAATCCACAAAGCTGTCCAAACGGCTTACCTGACGGGTAGCAGAAACATTGCTACCACCTGCTCCAAGAACAGAAGCCACTGCACTACTAGAAATCTTAACCTCCACAGAACTGTTCACAGTTGGATAGCTGGAACATACAAAAAGTAAGAGGCCTTTCAACAGTTATAGAATTATTCGATACAATAAATTTGAAAGCTACTCTACCTAGAAGCAATTTGTGGACCTGGATAACCGTGAGCTTCATGTATCTGGCCAGAACCCCGAGGGAAAGAAAATTAAATAAATATCTCATTTTGGAACCTAGAGGTATCTTTATATCAACCAAGATAAATGTTGAAACAAGCTAAAAATGAAAAAGCAAATAAGCACATTCCACCTTAAACCTTTGGACTTGAACAAAGACAGTTTCAAGATCAATCAAAATTAAGGCTCAATGTTCCATCACAATTAGTCTGAATCAGATGCAAAATGACTTTAGGAATTAAGAGCCATGTGCTTCAACCAAGCTACCAATTTATTACAATAAAGCTATTATACATGCTTCAGTTTATTATTTCCAAGTATGCTAACAGCTATGTTGCAACCATTCATATTATATTTACTACTAACACTTATCAGAAGCATTCATAACTGCAAGATAGACAAAAGACATAAACCAGATGTTGAAGACTTGATAATTATTCAAAAGAACAGCATAAAATTACAGCAGTCAATATTAACCTAGCTATTTACTCTCTTTCATAATCATTCAAGTGAAATAATAATTCAACCTTTAAAAATATAAGGGTATGTTTGATTTTTGAAAATAGTCCTACTTTTATTTTTCAATTTTTATAGAAAACGGAGATCACACATGTTTGGTGATTGAAATTGAAAATCGTTTTTCGGATAACATAATTCTAAAATAGCAAAAAAACTGAAAACAGTTTTAAAACGTTTACCTTGTTTTCCATCAAATTAAAAATATAATAGAAAACAAAGGAAATACACAAAATTAATAATATTTCCTTTTTTTCCTATCCATTTAGAAGGTATTGTTTATAATAAAAATAAAAATTTTAAAAATAATAATTTCTATTCATTTACCAAATTCATTTTTTAGAGATTAAATAGTAAAACATAAAAATTATTTTTAGAAAATAAAAATAGAAAATGAAAGTAGAAAACATTCTCGAAAATCAAATGCAGCTAATATTTTAAAAAATATTATTCTTCCTTTCCTTCTTGGAGATGCAATAGTTTAGGCCCAAGAAGCAGTGATGCCTCTTGAAAATACTCAAGATAATTTAAATAAGTAGGATACTACAAAAGCATGATAGCCAAAACAATTGATTCAATTAATGATTTTATTATTTGAATGCATTCAACTAACTTGTAAGGCATTGTATATATTCAATAACAAAAAAGGGCTATCCTTTAGATGAAGGAGCAGCCTTATATCTAACAAACTACAACTACATAAAATAAATAATATGCATAACAAACAAGAATTTTGCTGGACACCATTGTGGCTAGAAGTAGCATTTTTATTATATCTCAATCCATCGGCTTTTAGTACAAGCAAATTGCCTCTATTTTTTTCTTTTCATTTTCTCTAATGTTTCATATTTAATTTTTACCACAAACAATATGGTACAATTAAGCATTGCCCACATCCAACTAGGTAGGGCCCTTCGGGCAACTTCTCTCAAAGAGAGCATAAAAATTGCACTCAGAGATAAAACAGTGTTTCAAACCTAGTAAGTTGGACCAAACCATCATGATAAACAAGTCATAGTTTCCCGAATCAATTTCAAATGAGGCCACCAAACCCAATCGGCCCGAATCACTCATTTTCCCCTCTTCCTGTGGAATTCAATCCAACCACCTCATTCTTGCAAGCTCAATCTAGCTGCATCTTTGTCCTACAAGATCTAGCGATGCCACCTTTGTTCTTATAAAATCTGGCCACAACATTCCATATCTCTTATTAATGCTCATCCAAACTAAGGTTTTAAAACATGTGGGATGAAAATATCCCAATTTGTCCATAGAACAAGACATCCCACTATCCATTCTTATCTTGATGACCATCCAGTCATCCCAATATCCTTGTCTCTCTCCTCTTTAATTTTCCTTTATTTCTGTTTTCTTTCCTTTCTTCCTTCGTTCCTTCTTCTTCTATTTTTCCTTTCTTCCTTCTTTCTTTCCTTTCTTTTCCTCCTCCTTCCTTTATTTTTATTTTTCTTCTTCTTCTTTCTTTTCTTCTTTTCCTTCTTTCTTTCCTTTTTCTTCTTCTTTCCATGCATTGTGGCGTTTCAATGCCTTGCCACTATCCTAATCCCATTTTCCTTGCAAGAATAGGACAGGATGGCTGGGACATCACTCAGCTCATAGGAATTTAAAACTTTGATCCAGGCCACCACCTCCAAATTAGAAGAACGAGTAAAATGGAAGCATGAAACTCTAGGTGAGTGCTACAATCAGCACCAATGGATTATGGAGAAGAGACCCTGACAACAAGAAATAACGGCTTAGGCCTGCAAGGAAAGAATTTGCCCAGAACCTTCATTCCTAGGAATTTGAATGGAGTTGTTGAGCCCTCAAAGAATTATAACTTCCTTTTATTTTAACACTTAATCAAATTGGATTAGCAAGATCTAGTTTGACTAGATAGTTCCACGGATTCAACCACTGGAGAGATTGGGATGCAATGTTTTAAAGTAATTGTAGGCAGAGGCAGCAAAATTAGACATGACACGCGTGAATACAACTTGAACTCAACATGAAATAAGTAGGTTTAGATTAACCTCAAGTGGATTTGTGATATAATCGTGTCGACATAATATGACACAAAATTCATGTTGTGTCTCGTGTTAAATCATCAACTCAAAAATGACATAGTTATAACCCAATTAATTTAAAGTTGGTTACATTTTCCTTTATATATGCAATTAGGTTTCTTATAGATGGTGAAACTTAAGTTGTTTAGTTTAAATGATTTAACGTTATGATGATTTTTTGATGTGGCTAAGCACTGTGTTGGAAAATGTATGCTTTTATATTAAAAAATTAAGCAACCAGTCAATATTAAGTGGGTTGTGTCTATTTGTGTTAATTGAGTTCTTCCATGAGTCAAGTCATTCAATGTAACATGATTTATATATTAAATAGATTATATTCGGGTCATGCCATATTATCTATTTTATAATTAAGTTGTGTTCATATCAGGATTTTTGACTTAATTAATTGATCATACTGTATTCATATCGACCCATATATTATTACAACTCGACTTTGGTACGACAAGAACATGACATGGCAACAGAAATTGCCAACCCTAATGGCAAGTTTATCATGAACCAACCGGGTAAAAATCTGAAGTGATGATTTGGGTGAGTCAACATGATCAACTTGCCCATACCACCAAAAAGTGGTACAAAGGACCATCATGCTAATCTCCCCTAACATACATAACATGTTCGAAATATCAACATACACTAGTAAACCTCCATCATGCATGGACTGGCACAATCAAGTGCAATAGCAAGAACTAGTTGAATTAGTGATCACATGCATTTCTGGTAAAGAAATTTGGAAACTAGTGCAACTACTCTGTAAATTCCAATGAATTTCACTAGAAGCAACATATCTTCTTCTCTTTTGTAAAGTCTATGACTTCAAGTCGTCTACCTAAATGAATATCAAAAATGTGAATTCTAAAATGCTCAGAATATAGAATTCAGCAACAGCACAAAGCAAGTTATAGCATTAGGTTGTTCAACTTATTCCATAATCTTGTTTAGGACCACAGCTGCGCAATTGTGCATTTATTTTTGATATTTGCTGGTAAATATCAGATGCTGGAAGATTCAAGGAAATAGATCTAAAATTACGAATACTTGGAAACAATAAAGTTCAACTACCAAAAAAAAAAGTCTTTGGAAACTGAGTATCAATTGTTCAAAGAATAAAAAACGAAATCAAAGAAAACAGGAAATTACCGGCAACAACTTGGTAAGTAGGGCAACAGGAATTTACTAGCAACAACTTGGTAAGTAGGGCAACAACCAATGATTGTAAGATGTAGACATCAATTAAAGCAAAATAGATTAGAGTTACCAGTTTATCAAGTTGGAAGTACTTGGTAGTTGAACCAAGTGACCTGGGACCAAATCTTGCCATCACTAGAGTTTGGATGGTTAGGGGTATTTGAGAGAGGGCCACCCCCAATTGTGTAACTAATTGTCTACAGGCCTTTCACTACTAGAGGCTGGGGTTTTGGCGCAGAAAAAATCGAGCGACCACCCAGGGGCGGTCGTAGAAGCTATCTTTAGCGACCGCTTGAGGCGGTCGCTAAAGGTAGTCGCGAAAAGTCGAAATAAATCGGGATTGTCCACTGTTTTAAATCGTCTGGATTCCGTCGATGCCCTAATCTTCTTCCTGAAACCTCGCTCCCACGCTGCAAATCCGAGACTCCGTCGACCCCCGCGAGCTCCTCTCCTCCATCAACCCCCGGACGCCGGAACCCTCCCCCGCCACCTTTAAATCCGGGTAAGCTTCCTTTCCCAGTTATGGTTTTATTGCTCTCCTTTTAGAAGATTTTGTTAGTGTTTTTCGAGGGCCTCCCTTTTCCGCTGAAGATTTTGTTTGTTTTGCTCCTCTCCGATGTTAGCCCCCGAACGCCGGAACAATGATTTAACTCAGTCGGGATCTGTTGATCTGGCAGGATTTCGACAAGGTGTGGCAGATCTTCGACTCGGCCCAGTCCCGGGACTTTCGAAAGGTGGATCTCGTTTCTCTCTTTTTGTTCGAGTGTTTGGTTTTTGGAGGGTTGTTTATGCTGAAATTTGCGTGTTTTCTTTTGTTGCTGAGAAGATTGTGCAAGGGATCATTAGTGAGCTGGAGTAATTCTAGGGTTTCATCCCTTGCAACTTGTTGTGGGCCGAGGTTAGTTCTTATATTTCCACATTTTCTTTTAAGCATTCTTTTATGCTTCTCAACTGATACATAATTTCCCTCCAGCAAATCAAGTTTCATTTCCTCTGTGCAATGCATTATTGATGCATTAAATAGAATGCCTTTTTCTTTTATAAATAGAACACCATGCGCCGCATATTTAATACAAGCAAATGCAAACCAACATTCACTAAAAGGCTCTCCAAGGGTTCAGACCACCAAATCTCCACTTTTGTGACCTAAGAGTGTCTGGCAGTCTGAGTACAAAGAAACTACCACATTAGATCTAAGGGAAAAAATCAATATGATCTCAGTAGTTTCATATGAAGACACAGCATTAGTTAAGCTCCAAGAACCAAAATCCTATATAATCCAATGGAAGGTTGCAACTGCTCTAGACTTGATACTTTATCCACTGAAAATCTTCACCTATTTTATAGGTACCCTATCAGTTGCCAACCCCTCCGGTTGGGCAGTTGATCAATATCTGATGCTCCAAAAATCTATGTCAGATTACTGTATGTTGATTGTATTAGCTAAGGGTAATATGTTAGGTCAATTTGGTGGTGCTACGGAAGGTGACATCATATATAGTTACATTAGCAAGCTTTGGTATGGTAGCAAGATAGGAAAGCTTAAAAATGCTAAGTACTAAATTGAGAACTTTTCTACTGCTGCTCTTAACTCAGGAAGGTTACTCGGTATAGGTAGCATACAAAGTATTGGTACACTAAACTGGTCCCATATCATATCAGGCATGCCGAAAGTGTATTAAAATGGTATCGATATGAGGTCTACTACTGAGACTGTGAACCTTGATATAGCGTTGGTGTAATATTGAGTCAGTCTCCATATGGACAGCATTTATTTATGGTTCAATATTTACTGAAAAAGATCTTGGATATTAAATTAAAGTATTAAACTAACAATCATCAAATCTTTAAAAGTAAAGGGCCACTCAGAGATCAACAAAACAAAACTTTCTCAAGCAGCAAAGATTCTAGCAAGAAAAGTCATTTCCTCTGGCCCAACCATACACAGACCTATTATGAGAAGACTTGAAGGGTGAGGTCAAATTAAGAGTGGGTTCAAGATGTCAGATCATGTGCCAGGATTACTGCTGATGCATAACCAAGAAGGGAAAACTTAGAAACTAGCAACATGGATACTCATCCTAGTGAGGGAAAGAATAATTTTAGATTTACTTTTTATTACATTTTGTGCTTACTTTCAAGTGAAATTTGGATAGCCTAACAGATTGTAGTATTGTTTGTTTTTAGTTAAGTTTAGGATCCAAATATCTATATAAGAAGAGATAAATATTTTTTTCCCATAAAAGGATTTTAGGTTGATTAAAGTTCCTTTTTTAAAGTTAAACTAATGCTTATCAAAGTCTTGTGATTACGATAGATAAGTTTGAAATCCCTAAGTTCACTGCAAATTCTGTCTTCCAGTTGTATTGGTCCTCATTAAATAGGATTTTGCATTGATCAATGATTAACTCTCATGGTTTGAGGCTGTCCATGGAATGGCATAAAATGCCATTCTGCCCTGTCCCACCACTTGGAATGAGAGGTATTTTGGGGCATGCTGAATAGGATGCTAGGATGAATGGTGGGGCAGTGCCCCATCCTACCAACCATCCACCCCATCAAAACTTGAATCCTTGCAATTAATCCTAAGATAGAAATCAAGTGGAATAGGATGTTTTCCTCTCTTTTATTTATTCTTATTTCCCCTCCTCCCTATTCCTTTGCTCTCATCAATTGTTTTCCTCCCTTATTAATGGTCTATCACAATGTAAATTAGATCCAAACCAAACCTGATCTGTTTTCTACAGGTAGTTAACACTATCTCTCTCTAATAATTTACTATGATGCCAACAAACCCCAGCTTAATTCTCAAATCAATAGATCCTTTAAATATTTTCTAATACCCTCTTTGTCAAGGTCTCAAGCAGTTGAAATGCCACTGACGTAGTGAGGTTGGACTTGGATTATCATTCTCTTTTTAAGATGAACTGGAGCACACCTAACCTAACCTAACGTAGTGATGGCTATCCTAGCATGAGCAGAAAGATTGTATGAGAGCTCTTTCTTTTTGAGGCTCAAGGTGAGTGACATAGCGGCTATATAAGCATGCATAGCTCTTTATAGCATGAAATATATAGTATCGTAGAGGATCAGTCTATTTTTACCAACAGATAGGTTATAAGGCATTAAATATATATGAACCTATCATATAGTGCGAGATTTGAATTTCTATCTCACCATAATCTTGTCTAGGAATCAGCTTAATTAAGGTTCAAAACTCTACGATCTCCATTTGCATAATTATTCTCTAACAGAATTTTGACATGGTTTCATTTGCATAATTATTTGCATAATTATTCTCTAACCAAATGAGAAAGACTTTTTGAACCCATAGAAAAATGCAGGCTTGGGGAACCAAACAAGCTAGGATGCTATGGTTCTAGTAACAAAATGTAGATCCCAAGGCACACCGAATAAAAGCAAAAGAGATGTTGAATTTCTCAAACTGTTTAAGTTTCACTGAAGCAGAAAGAATGCAATATATTGCTGTGTCTACCAAAAGGGAAAAAATTCTTGTCCACCAACCAAGAAAGTATTTTTTTTAAAAAAAGAGGAATAAGAATGTCAAAGCAACAAGGAATACGATCAAGGTTCACCGGTTTGGCAAAGGTATAAGTGGTAGAAGTGTTTTTCAAACCTGAGCAGCCACTGGGACACCAAGAATAGCAGCTTTCATTTGAGAAAGAAGCTTCTAGAATTGATATTGGGCTAGGATGATAACCATCACTGGCTGGATATGCCATGAATATGCCTATTTTCGCACCTGCCTGAAGCACCAGAAAAGCTTTTCAATTAATGCGTTTTGGGGAAAAAAACATCGATTTCCATATGGCTATAGGCCTTTAACTGCCATTTGTTACAAGATGTGAATAGAAAAAATGCATACAAAGCTGAATTATCTTTGAATGTTCTAACAAATTATGAATCAAAATATTCTTAATTTTGAATTTAATCCCTCTTTTTTCAGAACACAGGAGGTCAGCTAAAGCTAGTGAGGCAGACTTTAATCGGTGAAAGTTTTTACTCTTTTTTCTTTTAAAATAATCTTCATTTTTTTTAATTTATTTATCCGTGCATTGCCTAGCAAGTTATTTGTCCGTGCATTGCCTAGCAAGTTATTTATTCTTTCACAAAAATACTTAGCGACATGGATAAGAGTTGGATTGATTTGCCAAATAGGATGTCTAGGGAATATATAGAGGGGATTAAGCAGTTCATTGCCTTCACCAATGGGTTTGATAGTGAGCACATCAGTTGTCCCTGTAGAAAATGTGCGAATCGTTATTACTACACACGAGATATTGTACGAGAGCATTTGATTCTAAATGGGTTTTTGAAGAATTACAAGAATTGGATTAGACATGGGGAAGATTATGTTCCTTATTGCAGAGAGGAAAGAGTTGAGATGGAGGTCGATGTTACGACAGTTGATCCGATGATCGTGATGCTAAATGATATTGCATGCGGGTTAGCACCCGAAGACAGTTGCTGTAAGACTGATAGGGTGGATGGGAGTAATCCTCGCTCGGGTGCAGATAAAGAAACATTAAGGTATTTTGAAATTCTGGATGATGCGCAGACCGAATTGTATCCCGAATGTACAAATTTTAGTAAATTATCTTTTATTGTCGAGCTATTACACTTGAAGGCTTTGAATCAGTGGACGGACACATCCTTTGACATGCTGCTCCAGCTATTGCACAAAGTGCTCCCATTCGGTGCAAAGCTAGCTGAGTCCTACTACCATGCTCGCAAGTTAACTGAAAACTTAGGCTTCACATATGAGACTTTCGATGCATGCCCAAACAATTGTATGTTGTTTAGAAATGAGAATGCCGACCTCGATACGTGTATTGTGTGTAAAACTTCAAGGTGGAAGGATAATGGAGTTGGTCAGAATCGCCAGAGTAATTTGCGAAGTGTTTCGAATCGTGGGAAACTTGTCGCTGTAAAGCAAGTGCGATATTTTCCACTCAAGCCAAGGCTAAAGAGGCTTTTTATGTCATCTAAAATTTCTAAATTGATGCGATGGCATGCAGAGCATGGCAGGGAGGATGAAAAGTTAACCCACCGAGTGGACTCCTCGGCATGGAAGGATTTCGACAAGAAACACCCCGACTTTGCCTTGGATAGTCGTAGTGTGTGGCTTGGATTGGCTGCAGATGGTTTTAGCCCCTTTAGGTCCATGACTGGGGCAACTCATAGTACATGGCCAGTGGTGTTGGTTCCGTACAATCTTCCTCCTTGGTTATGTATGAAGCAACCTTTTCTGATCCTATCCACTCTTATTGATGGACCAAGGGGTCCTGGGGATAAAATTGACGTGTATATGCAGCCTTTAATTAACGAGTTGAATGAATTATGGGCCGAAGGTGTGATGACTTTTGATTCTGAAGGAAATGAAATGTTCAAACTTCGCGCTGCATTATTATGGACAATCAATGACTTCCCGGTATATGCGAATTTATCAGGTTGGAGCACGAAGGGGGAATTTGCCTGTCCTTGTTGCAATCAGAGTAAAAAGTCAACCTGGCTAAAACATGGCAAAAAGTGGGCTTACACAGGTCACAGACGTTTTTTACCTCCATTGCATAGGTTCAGAAGGGATAAAGTGTCATTCGATGGCACTCGAGAATATGGTCCAACACCACAAATAATGACTGGGGTTGATTTGTTATCACAACTTGAACAAGAGCAAATACGCACAATATATGATTTCCAAGATCTGTTAGCCCCTCCATTGCCTGCTATTCCTGGTGCGAAAAGAAGGCGCAGTCATAACTGAAAGAAGAAAAATATTTTTTACAAGTTACCGTACTGGAAAGACAATTTACTGAGGCACAACTTGGATGTTATGCACATTGAGAAAAATGTGTGTGATAATATATTATGGACCCTTCTCGGTGTTAAGGGAAAGTCCAAAGACAGTGCCAATACACGTCGTGATTTGCAGAAATGGGCTTGCGGAAACCACTACACTTACAGTTGACAGAGTCTAACAAGGCTTACATGCCTCCTGCACAGTACACGATGAGTAAAGATGAGAAGGAGGCATTTCTTTTCATTTTGAAAGGGGTCAAGGTGCCTGACGGCTATTGTTCTAATATTTTTAAGCGTGTGAATATGAAAGAAAGGACTTTACAAGGTTTGAAGAGTCATGATAATCACATTCTCATTCAACAATTAATTCCTATTGCAATCCGAAATTGTTTACCTAAGAATGTTGTTGAGCCCTTGATTGAGGTGAGTAACTTCTTTAGACAACTGTGTTCAAGAGTCCATCGCACAAATGATTTGAAAAGTCTCCAGGATAGGATTGCGCTAACACTGTGTCATCTGGAGAAACTCTTTCCACCTTCATTCTTCGATGTAATGGTTCACTTGACCATACATTTAACAGGTGAAGCATTGCTTGGTGGCCCTGTCCAATTTCGATGAATGTATCCTATTTAGAGGTACCTGAATACGTTAAAAAGGTATGTGCGTAACAGAGCTCGTCCAGAGGCATCAATAGCCAAGGGTTATTTAATGGAAGAGTGTACTAATTTTTGTGCTGCATATCTTAATGATGTTGAAACCAAACTTGATAGGCCCTTGTGGATTAATGATGGTCCTATTGGGGAGGGAACAGCATTTGATCTAGATAACATCGACTGGATTCAAGCTCATCGATACGTGTTGTTTAACACTCCATCAGTTGTGGCGTTGATTCAGTAAGTGAATGCTCATTCATATATTTAACTTGTTCGTATTATGTCTAACTCAATCAAGCTTGTCATTAACACATGTTGTTTTGCATTATAGGACACACATTGATGAGCTCAAACGAGACATGCCTCGTGCGATAGATAATCAAATTCGGCAGTCCCATTTTCAATCATTTCACGATTGGTTCAAGAATTATGTATGCATATATGGTTGTATGTGCTTCAATTTGTTATTATCATATTAGTTTTACATAGTTTTATTCAATGATTACTTTAATTCTGTAGGTGTACAATTTACGATGAGCGAGTGAAGGTACTTTGACTGATGAAATGAACCAACTGGCTGATGATCCGTTTATAACGGCACGACGTTACACAACTTGTGATGTCAATGGGTTTCAATTTTGCGTCAAAGAAGTAGATGAGAAACGAGCAACACAAAATAGTGGTCTAGGGTGTCCTTCTGTCGATGCAGGTTATTATTATGGCCAATTGAAAGATATCATTGAAGTTATATACAATCACGGATTAAAATTTTTGTTATTCAAGTGTGACTGGGTCGATCCAATCCGTGGGACTAAAGTTGACAAGTATCAATTTACGATGGTAAATTTGAATAATTTGTTATATCGAGATAAGTGAGTAAGTAATGAACCCTACATATTGGCCAGGCAAGCTGAGCAAGTTTACTATGTTATGGATCCCATGGATCCTAACTGGCAAGTTGCAGTTAAAATGTCAAGGAGGGGGGTGTATCAAATTGAAGATAATGAGTCAGATATTGATGCATTTGCTCAGCAAGTTCTTGACCAAAATGTAATATTTCAACGTGATGAGGATGTCAACTGGGTTAAAGAGACCATTGAAGGAGATACTATCGACTTGCATGACCAGTGAACTATTCTCCTTTTTTCCTTCTCAATTTTGCTTAAGAATATGTTTGACTTTTTGTTTACGAATGGTTTTAGTTATTACGTGCAATTTATTTATCTTATGATACTTTAAAAAGATATGTCCGGACGTAAGAGGAGAGAGCGTCCACACACGATGGACGAGTTTTTACATCAGAGCCAGGCTCGTTCGCCGACGAGGGACCCTAGTCGATGGATGCCTACGGACCATGATCCACAGACACCTGCACCGGTACGATTTAGATCTCCCCAGTCCATGCCAGTAGGGCCTTCTCCATCTACAGTTGGTGCATCGACCTCCACACATACTGGTATAATTTTATTTTCATGTTTAACAATTATATAAAATAATTTTAGTTTTATTTAACTAATAAGTTTATTGTTTATAGCTTCTACTACGACGAGTTCATCTTCCAGTAGGGGTAGGGGCCCAGCTAGAGGGATTCCTTCATGGAATGCTGGTACCCCTTATGATGTGCAATTTGATGATACATTTCATCCAGTTGGAGAAGGGGCTCGCCTGTTTATCAGCCAGTTGGGGCATATGGTTCGAGACCCACATAGATTTCCCTTGACTATGCTTGATTGGACTGCTTTTCCTCAGGATACGATAGATCGACTCTGGGGGGAGGTTAAGGTAAGCGGCTGAGTTCTATTTTAGCTTCAACGTTATTATACGATGTGCCAATTTAGTACACCTTGACTACTAAAATTTCTTATCCTACGCAAGACAATTTGAGGTCATGTCTTGATGATTTTCGTCCAGTTTGCTTGGCAAAGTGTCGAAAGTTATGGAAAGACCACAAGAACAAGGTAAAGAAAGAGCATTGGGAGAAGAATATGGACGACCCAGACCTTCTTCAGCGAGTCCCAAGGGGCATTCTCCCCGCACAGTGGCCTGAGTTGGTCCGGTACTGGTCGAGTGAGAAGGCAAGGGTGAGTAGTTCAACCTATTTTTTGTTAAATTCATATGAAACATTCGGTGTAAACTTATAAACACGACCCAAAATGAATGCAGGAAGAGGCAGAGCGAAATTCTCAAAATCGCTCGATGCAGGGTCCTACTCACAAGCTTGGGACTCGACACGTTACGCAGATCCGGCACGAGGTAAACTGTCACGTTAGACCATACGTATTTTGATTGTTGACGTAGTTTGTATTCATATATGTAGATGACATGATTTATCCTTCGATAGTTACGTGAGCGGGGTGCACCCACCGACCGGATGTCTGTATGGATGGCGAGTCGCAGTCTCGACCATCCTGAGGTTGCAGCTCTTGTAGTAAGTATTTACCTTTACGCAATACTTTTTTTAACCTATTATGAGATTTATTGATTTACTATTCTAATTTGGTTGCTTTCTTGCACACAGGCCCAGTTTGAGGCTCGATTGGCCGAGCTGCCAGAGGAGGAGCGACAGGTAGTTGCTAGGCGGGATGAGATATTCCACACCATCATAGGCCAGGATGGGCACGAATACACACTTACATACGGCACGGGCATACCACGTTCGACTATCATGCGAGTGGAGTCATCCGGATGTAGTTCATCCCAGGGCTCACGCATGCAAACTGACGAGGTGGCTGAGCTGATCCAGTCTCTTCACCAGCAGATGGATGCGCGTATCGAGGATCTTCGGGTAAGGATGCAGGTTGCGATGCAGGCCGAGGTGCAGGCTCAGGTTCAGGAGCAGGTGCAAGCATTTAAGGCGGAGCTACATCATCGACTAGCTCAGAGTGGTGTCCCTATAGATGATGATTCAGATCCACCGATTCATACTCAGGTTCATAATTGAAGACATATGTATTTAAATTTAATTTAATTACTTTTAATATATATTATTTATTTTTGTTGTTAATCATATATTGTAATATTGTAGGCCCCAGACGCTGGCAGTGGTCACCAGGCGAGACATGAGTCAGTTGGTGAGGGCATGCCTGATCCAGTAGGCTCAAATGAATAGAATCGGGTATGAGTTTATGAATATGTTTTAAGTTTATTAATTTCTAAATAATCTTAGTATATGTGGAAGAATGTATCGTACTCCATGTTCACATGGCTAATTAGGCATGTAAGTGGACGTCCGTTGACTCATGATTCTCTAATGCTTGCAATTGAATCGATTGCTAAGGTTCTCCTTTGCATGCAAAGATATTTTTTTCGAACAAAACGGTTGTAACCACCACTATTTCATTAATATAATTATATGGGAGACACTTTGCATGCAGAAATCTCCCATGGCTTTTGTCTTTTGTAGTTCACCTATTTTAAGTTTTAGGTAGTTAACATGTTTACGTCCAAGAAATTTCTTGGAGCAACTGCACTGTGGATGATGCTGTCCCTGGGGAATAAGGTCCCCAGTTAAAGCCTTTCGGTGGAAGGAGTTTGAATATTGCGTTGCATGCGCGAGATTCAATAAATTGCTGAGTTTTGAGCCCCTACCAAGATATGATCATTACTAAGGGCTTTAAGCATCTAAGGCGTTATATATTTGATATCAATGCTCAACAGTTCCCTGGATGTTTTGTAGCCTTTTTATAGTTGATCTTGAGGGTTTCATTGAATTTTAATGTGCTAGAAATTAATCAAATATTTAAAAAAAATTAGATCTTGCTTAAGTTTCTCTGGTAATATTTAGGAGTTAAGTGGTGTTCAGCTCAATTAATGGGTTAGAGGGTGACATTGGGCCAGGTCAAAGGAGCTGGGCCTAATAAGCTTACCTCAGTTAATTATCACAAAAGACTTATAGTAAAAGTTCTCCTGCATTGTGATGCGTGCGGTGCAGGAGCATGTGCACCGTGCATGCTAATTGGCTGCTGATGCATACGATGCATTAACAAATAAAATTATTTTTGATACGTGCGTGACACGTGCGCAATCAATCATCATACATGATGCGCGTACTGCACCTTTTCAAGACTCGTAAGCATGCACAGCAACGATGCCAATGCTTACTTTCCTCAAACAAAAAAAACAATGGCAATGCTAACAGCACATTTTCTTTAAGCTTGTCTGATGGTGGAATTCCTTGCTTTGCTTGGCCATGGCTCTTGAGAGTTATCAGTCAAAGCACTCTTCTTGGTTGCCGTTCTATAACAGAGTGCTCGCCAATTAGAAGGAATTGGTCACAAGTGCAAGCATGCAGCTCTCCTGTCCAACTTCGATCCAACTCATCCAAAGTTGGTCATGCAATTTTTGGGAAGTCATGGCTGCAGCCTCCGTTTTCTCCGCATTAAATCATGTGAAAGTGATGATTTTCTGCTAGAATCCAAGTTCCAGCCTGGCAGGTTCCCCTGCCCCCCATCAAGTCAGTCCATTTTGTTGAAATATTGATAGCATAGTGATTGATTCTGCCCCCCTTTGCTTGGAAAGACTCAAAAGACTCAAAATATTGATAGCATAGTGATCTGAATTTTTTTTCTAGCCTTTTTATAGTTCCCTACCAATAAAATGTTGAAACTTGTTTCTTGGAAATGCCTTTGTAAAGATAACTGCAATTTGTTCTTCTTTAATTATATTTATGTTTTATTGACTAATAAATTTAATTTTTTGTTTCAAGTTGATTGACTGGTGCTGCATTGGGACAACTGTCTTCTTTATATTTTTTTCTTGAAAATTGTATTAGATCTTTTTTTTTTTTGGATTGTAAATCAAAGACGTTGCAGATTTATTAATATAGATAAATTATTTTTTTGTTAGCTTACACTTTTATTGTGTGTGTGTATAATTTAATTTTAATATTTAGTTTATATAATTTTGTAAAATAGGTACAGGTACCCAAACAAAAAAAATCCAATAACCAAAAATAAAATGAATAAAAAAAACAAAATTCAGCATTTGCGACCGCCTAGGCGGTCGCAAATGGCTCATTACGACGTCGCCAATAATCCTTCCAGAACAGAAAATAGAAATTAAAAAAATAAAAAATATATAGTATTAGCGACCGCCGAGGCGGTCGCTAAAGGCCCATCAGGCGGTCGCTAATAGTCAGAAAATAGAAAAAAGTAAAAATATATAGTATTAGCGACCGCCTAGGCGGTCGCTAAAGGCCCTTCAGGCGGCGATTGCTTTTTAACTTTTAGCGACCGCCAATGGCGGTCGCTAAAGGTATTTTTTCTACTCGTGTTTCTGTCAAGGAAAAAAGGAAATATATCATGTTTGGAGTTAAAAGGCAAATGGAATGCATAATCTCTTATATAAGGAGCAGTCAGGTTGAGTTACCATATATTAAATCCTATAAATTTATGTTTTTTGGAGTTTTGATTGGAACTGGTCCAAAATTGACTGAGATTTTTAAATATAGTATAAATTTTAAATAATTCTAATTTATCATTAAATTAGAATTTTTTTAAATTTAAATATAGTTAACAATTAAATAAAACATTAAAACTTGATAAATATTTTTTTAAAAAAAAAAAGACATTCCACGGAGGTATTAAGAGATGGATACGAGATAAGGCATAGGGCCCCATAAGATTTAAAACTTACCAAAGTTTCAATACAACCAGCCGGAGAAAGTGCCATCCGACTTTGCTTGCAGCCCTTTGCTTCCGCATAAGATATTTTCGCATGTGCCGATGAACGCAGTCGCGTCCCCCATCCTACATATATACACACCCATCCCCTCTCGCCCTCCATCTCCCTCTCACCATGCAACACCTCAGTGTCCTATAGCTAATCTCTCGCCCTTCATCTCCCTCTCGCCCTGCAACAACTCGCCATCTACCTCTCGCCCTGCAACACCTCGCCGTCCTATCGCTAACCTCTCACCCTTCATCTCCCTCTTGCCCTGCAACACCTCGCCGTCCCTCTCTCTCGCCCTTCATCTCCCTCTCGCCTTGCAACACCTCGCCGTCCCTCTCTCTCGCCCTTCATCTCCCTCTCGCCTGCAACACCTCGCCGTCGCTAACCATGAACGGCCACTACGATCCCGATGGTGATGTACAACGCCACCTTGACTCCCCTCATCCACCCCCAGATATTACATCATTTCTGTCCTCACTCCCCAGCAGCAATATTGAGCTAACTTCCTATGGCCGACTAGCTGCTTCAGTGCAAGACAATGTGCTAGGAGAAATGAACTACTATATATTCGGTACGTTAGAGGATAGTAGTGTTAGTTGTTGTTGCTGTTGTTATGGTGTTATTATTACTCTTCTTCTTGTTGTTGATGTAGGCAAAAGAGAGCAGCACTTTAAAGTATACGGATCCCATGGCATCTTCCATCATGGTTTGATATACTTTCAAAGTCATCACAAAAACGATATTCGTCCATCAAAGAAACGATCGAGTAAAGAATTCAAATATATATCATGCACTATTTATGTCTTGAATGTTTTGCATCCCAAGGGGAGTCCATGCATGGTTTGATTTCACGTTAAGTTTCTGTTCACGGGTTGCACGCACGCACGCACGCATTGTTTTTATCTACCTTGCATGGTTTGCGAACGGGTTGCTTCCTATGGGCTTTTTCATCTAGCTAGCAGCTATCCCCATACAACTAGTAGTGCTCTTCTTATTAATTTCTGTCAACCAAAAAAAAAATAGTAGTACTCTTGTTCTCATTTTCTTTTTCTGTTACTTAATATTTTATGTTTTGCAGCTTTCGCAACAAGAACTTTGGCTGGGTGAAGAATTACATAGACCATTACAAGATGTCCATGGAGAATTGCGGGCACATGCTAGTGATAGACACATTGAGTAACTTGATCATCATGAGGTCCGCAATAGGGAGCAGCAGCGTCGAATCCTATACACCTTCGGTTCCAGAGTTTGGTCAGATCCGTAGGGGTAATTTTGATATATGTAAGATGACTTATGATTGCCATAAAGAGCCTATTTGTCAAGTGTTTTCGCTGGTTATCCTATATATATATTTCCTTCTAATTCTGTCCTGTTTGATGGTAGGGGAATCCTTACAATTTAGTGCTGCTTGTACTTCTGAAACATTCCCAGTTACTGAAACTAATGGGAGAGGCAGTCGCACGGGACTCAAGAATAAGACACCACTTGCAACCCAGGTACGCTGTCGAGATGCTAGCGTTACTCATTAGGGAACCTTCTCTCCTGAATTTTAATATGCGTGTTGTGTCGTTGTGTGATTTTTTTTGGTGGAGCAGCGGAAGCGGACCAAGAATTTGAGGCTAAAAGACCTGGAACCCTTGTTCCACCTTCCCAAAGAACGTGCTGCACAGATGCTCAACTTGAGCCTCACAACATTCAAAAAGGTCTGCCGTCAAAATGGGATACATCGCTGGCCCTACAAAAAGTAAGGTAGCTAAGGGACAAAGCCCTCCAAAAAGATATGAGCCCAGATAAAGATTTGCAGGGCCACGTGAGCCGTCGTATATCATAATTTTTATTAGTTCTGACATACCTCATGCATTTTTGCATGCGTTAGCAGTTTAATTGTGCTTTCTTGGTATTTTCTTTTTGAACGTAACAATAAAGTCCTAATTCCAAACTAGTTGAGGCCAGCAAGCATGACATAGGAGTATATTCTGGATTTGAGTACATATCAGAGGCATGCACTGGAAAAGATTTGTGCTGCTTTCCTAAATCTCAAAAATGTTTAGCCACGACATATTGTATTGAAGCATGACATAAGAGTATTTTTCTGGATTTGGGTACATATCTGAGGCTTGTCCTGGAGAAGTTTTGGTCTCCTTTCTTAAATCTCATAAATGTTTAGCCATGACACTACTAGTGACAAATTTTCTTGATTTCGTCTTGTAGAGTTGATTCCTTGGCAGTTGCAATGTCTTCAGCAATGCAAGCACCATATATTCTAGCTACCACCGATTCAATAGCACAGGCCTTAGAGGTGAAAGATCCTTCTGAGTCTGTTTCTATTCTCTACCGTGTCCTTGAAAACCCTTCATCTTCCCCAGAAGCATTGAGTATCAAAGAACAATTTCAAATCTCACAGACCTACTCACACAAGAAAAGAAAGCTGAAGAATTGAGAACTCTTCTGACCCAACTCAGACCCTTCTTCTATTTAATTCCCAAGGCAAAAACTGCAAAAATTGTGAGGAGCGTATATGAACAGAATATATTAAATTCAATTTTCAAATATATTACCTGAATTTTCCAGAGTACCCACATGAAAGACTTAGAATTAGGTATGTTTATGATGATTGGGTAAAGAAGAAATTCTTAAAGATTAAAAGGACCCAATATTTAGACACATATTTTCACCTGACTATCATACTGAAGTCCATGTGACATAGATCTCGATTAATAAAACCCATGCAAAAGTATTTGTGATTTAGATGTGTTCACACTATGAACATATTGAAAATAGGATAAAAGAGCACAAAATTCACATAAAATTTTCATAAACAAATATATTAGAATTTATGTATTTATCTTTTGCTTGTTCAACATTTTATGTTTGTGTTGGTTTCAGTGTGATGATGCAGTTTTTAAATCTAAATTGTACTGTAAGTAGATATAGATGCATTATGAATCAAAGAAGAGATTAATAAGTCAAATTTTTACTAGATTGAAGAATAAAATTTAAGCAAATATCAGTTGCCAGGAGCAATTTGTGAAATCACAGATACAACCATCATATCCAATGTTCCTCATAAATTATTCTGTTACTAGTTAACATACTTTAATGTATGGATGCAACAACGAAGAAGTAATCAAACAGCCATGCTAGTTATTATGTGACTGAATAGCTTCATATTAGAGATGCAAGCATATTTCCTTGACTATCACTGGGCATTTCCTCCAAGGACATCAACCATCTTGTATATATCTCCCTGCCTTTGCACCTCAAGAGGAAGGTTCTCCCTGCAGATATTCTATTGTTTAATTAGACATATGTATCTTAATGATACTTATTTGACTACCACAGAACAGTACCTCCGGAACTGGATCAGAGAATAATCTATCTCAGCAATGATGGTAGTCTCTTCATGCCCTGCTGTTGCAATTATTTCACCAAACTTCAAAAATTTAAAAAGCAATGACTCGTTTACTCAAGGCTTCTATGTAATAACAGTTGTTAGTGTACAGAATAATTTGTTGCCTCACTTACCGGTCCAACAAGACCAGAATGACTCCATGTAATGTAATCAGCACTTGCATTGGGGTCCCGAGCAGGTGCACAAGTTGCAACAAACAACTGCCCCAAAAAAAGTTAGCACTATTTAAGATTAATTTGGAAAATAGGATTTATGTGTAAATTAGGAAGAATAAAACAAGTGAATTGAGGAGCAAAAACCAGAGAGCAAGAGATTATTACCTGATTATCAGTCGCTATGCTCGGTTGAAGCAAATAAAGGCAATAGTTAGTGTGATTGAAGTTTAATTTTCAAAGGAAAATAAAAGGAGGTATGTGCAGGCTCACATGAGCATGTGTGCATGTTTGTATATGCGCATCTATCAGTTTGTGTTCATAATCTATATACAAAGGACAATTTTTTTTCTTCAAAACTGTTTCAGTTCAAGAAATTCTTTAATATGCAAGGAAAATGACTATTCAATGAAATGAAACAAAAGTCTTAAGCAAAATAGTTATGGTATGTTTTGACCTTGCTCTCTGCATCAATTCCCACAGCAATTCACCAGTACTCATGTTAAATGCTCCTGGATAGCATATCAGATGAGCCCCTGAGATCAAAGCCATAAGCTACAATCATCAATCCTTTATATCAAGCTTCATTATAGCAAAATTTAAAGTCAAATATCAAATATATCGTCACTGGAAAAAAAAAATCTAGTGAAGGAAAATAAAAGTCTCTTGAATTTTAAGATATTCTCCTGGCTGAGAAAAAAAAGAACTATCTGAATAGAACATAACAATCTATCATTACATGATTTTCTATATTCAGATATTGATGGTTTTCATTAACCCATGTAAAGGGTCAGAAAAATCTAATTGAAGAATACTCTTAACCAAGGTTCACAGTATTGGTGCATGCTGCCCTGTACTAAGTGGACCATATTAAATTTTAACTGTGCTAGCATTGCAAATCTTTAACAGATTGTAAGTCTAATATGTGTGGACCTTTAACCTAATGTTCCTCTTGTAACCAGTTTGATGACATTTTTCCTATCCATTACACAACTCTCCAGTGCATCATCCAACCTTTGTTTCTTGACCCTTAATATGGATGTGGGCATATGGTGCACTATTTTCCGTAAGTGATCTTATTGATCGATCATTTTACCACTAGTTCTACAGCTTTGCTGTAACTTTACGATCTTCAGACAAGGAAAAATTACCAATTTTCTTTTGACTCGAATGAATCCTTCGTTCTCGCATTTAGTTAACATGACTAGATGCATAATGGCTCTGTCAAAGTGTGTTCATATCTATATGGAACCAGCTTTAAGAATTGTTTTCCTGTCAAAAAGTCATCTGCCAATCGTCAGATGCATTTTGAATACATTATAATATGCATCTGGGTTTTTGTAGGGCTTTCTACATTCTACAAATACAAGAGCTCTTCTTCTTAACAAGACCATTTTTAATATCTGTTGAACATTTGTACATGACCATACTAATTCAAGCAGTTCTCCACCTTAAAAACTGAGGAGAGTTGCTTCAGAATTTCCAATTATGTACTTCTTTATTCTTGTGTAAGTTCTGTCATGCCATCATCCATTCTTGAGCATGTCATTGCCAAGATTAGGGGGAAAGATGACAAATAAATATTTGACATTTTACTTAACAAAGTCTCTATGTAGGATGTCTGGGCCATCTATTTGATTGCTTGAAGAACATTCAGATATTCTTTTGAGAAGCAATAATAATCAAGACCAGAGGAAAACTACTTTCTCGTATTGAAAGAAAGGAAAACATAACAAGAAAAAAAACATACAATGCAGTCAAGAGGAGTTGCTGTTTTGAGTAGTACATTATTTGCTTTCCTACTAAAACATTAATGCATTTCAGTTTTCAGGTCATTGAACTCTCCCAACATGGCTTTCCACATAATCTAACTTCATTTATCATTTTTCCCAATACATCTTCCTTCAAAGGTTACAATGAGTGTTCCAAAATATCATTTCTGAATTCATAGAAAAGTAGCAGTGATAACCAAAACAGGATGATCTTTGGTTAGATCCACTATAAATTTACACATTTAGCAAATATAATTCTCAAATTGGTAATTGGTATGTCTTCAATGATTTTTATATAACTCTTGCATACACCTTCTTTCTCCATTTCTTTCTATAAATTACCTAAAAAAATGTAACTAACTAGTTAACCTTGTGATAATTGTTTGCCTAAATTTGTATGTAAGCACTCTCTCCTATAATTCAAGACATGGCAATTAAGTTTCAAATGGTATAATTTTGTAAAAAATCACCTTTATTATAACAAAAGTACAGTTCTAAGACACACAGCTACTTGAAATTGCTTGATTTGGCCATTGTTGAAGTGCATTGTATACCGATGCATGTAAAATATGCCGGATACATGCTGAACACTTAGCTTGAGCATTCTATTGCTCTAAATCGAAAATAGGACTTCAAATAAACTGGCCTTATATCAGCTGGTTGGCATCACTCTCTTGGCAAGGACCAAGGTTCAAACTCTGATGATTGGGACCCCCATTCCCCCAACCATATTTCTCAAAAAAATAGGGACTTTGGATACTTTTAAGGCTAGATATATTCAAGATATTTCCTAGATTTTTTTGGGACAGTTAACAGGTTAAAGGCCAGCTTGGTCAGGTTTTGAACCTGATTCGCATATGTCAAGTCCCATCCTCTTTATCACTCAAGAACCGCCCTAACACAAATGTGCAAATGAAGAACATATTGTCTACATTCATGTCATCACTCTTTATGCTAATACTAACTATATATGTGCTATGCAGTCTGCTAGATACTCACATATTACGAAGGCCTTTTAAAAAACGACAAGTTTCTTTTCATTCCTTAATTCCTTCATTTTCTGGTCATCACATCTAACTCTTAATGGACATTCTGAATTATGCCACCAACTTTCTACCTCCCAAGTATTAGCTAATCTGCAGATACCTTCTTCTCTAGAGCTCAATATGTCTATATAAATCACTACAAGTTATAAGCTTAGCTTGACTAACTTGCCATTTTATGTTCCAAGTTGTTATTTGTTAAAATTTCAATCAAATCAGAGAAAATTTGATCTAATTATTTCTTGATTTTAAGGATCATCAATGATAGAATTCCCTAATTTTAGAGATCTTTTCAAATTATAAGATTCCCTTGATTTGAATGATCTAGTTATTAAGGAAAACTCCTTATTCTAGACAATGATTTATTTTCTGAATTATATGCTAGTTCCATTAGAAGGTTTCTTTATATAATTGTATTAGACTTTTCTTGAATAATTAGGGTTTCAACCCTATAAATATGTAACAGCCTTTATGGCTTTATCAATGTGGAAATAATATCAAAAACACTTTTTACCCTACTCCATGTTATGCAACTACAGTGAAACAAACAGATATAAATACTAAACAAGAATTGCATATGGCTAAGATAAAACTTGAGTTGTGTCAATATAATCGATTAAGGGTAAAGAACAATACCTCTTGAGCTGTACAACATCGCAAGTTCTGGAAAACGGATATCATGACGTATACCTATCCCAATACATCCCACATCTGCACCAATCTTCCACAGTAGCTCCTTGAAATATATTGGATTCTTAAAGAAGCTATTAGTTATAGCATGCTTAATGAACAACAATTGGATGAAATATGAGATATATAAAAATTTAATTTTAGAGAATTCTAATATTTGCATTATAACTTTGGATGGTTCAGAAAATTAGCCATCCTCAAGTGTCAAGCTTTTATTCTATTATCTGTCGATTCCTAGTCTTAAACCAAATAAGGTTGGATGTCAGATCTATTACTCTAGAAGTTATTTCATTAAGATATCTCAATTATATTCTTCATTTCAGAAGATCATTTTTGTTTCCACCGAAAAAAATCCATGTCAACAATCATCTACATACATGCATATTGAGATGCTATGTACAGACGTTTTCAAAAGTATAACTTGACCTGATCTGAATGTGGTCTTAAATTATTAGGAGTTCATAGATTACTGACAAAGCATTGGATAGCTTGGAGGTAAGGGCCATATATTTTTGTCCATTCATTGCTACTTTTTTTCAAAAAGGATGGAGAATACCAATTGCCAATCTTAAGTTAGTCTAGATTAGTCATCAAACATCAAATGTTCTAGCATTTGAAGTCTATTTGGAGTATGTGGTACAAAGTTCAATAAGTCATGGCATACGATAATTGAATAATTTAACATCACTCATCTATGAGAGGTACCTGAGACTACAATTGTAGGTTCCTCTCGAACTGTGAGAAAATCAGATTCCCTGAAGCTAACCTCTCCCGACATGTCAAAATCAAATAGATGCAACTGTAAATTGTCACAAGGTCACTGAAACACTTATAGGAGCATCAGACCAGGAAGTTCAAGCTAACAACTAGACTATTTTTTATCCATCAAATATGATTGAAGAACTTAGTGTACTTGGAACTGTACTTTTTTCCATAATTATATGAATCACATGAAAAGCAACACAAATTCCTTACTTTTCTATGTCTGACTTTTAACTTCCCGTCTGGTCCAAAAACACAACCTGTGTTAAATAACTGACCTACAGCCAATTCAGGTATTGATCCACCTACTATTGTGATTCCATTACAGCGAGCAACTTCTGATAGCATGGAGATTGATGAAATGCAGCTTTAGCATCTTTATACTCCGCATATTTTGCCAAGTTCTTCAGTGATAAAGGACAATTCCATATTTCCTATTTTAATTGTTAAAAACAAAGAATAATTTCCACATGATTTTTCAGTTAAGCAAAAGCAAAGCTAAGGACTACTGAATAAGATTGATTAACAAGAAGCAAAATTTCCATGGTCATAACATTTTACCTAGGTCTGCAGCCACATATGTGTTCGATGCTAAATTTAAGAGGTAGAAGCCAATTTTAGAGGAGCAAATTATTATAAATTACATTTAAAAGCTACAAATTTTTTATGCAAACTATCAAGCCTGAATACATCCTCCAAAGTACCAAATCAAATTTTACCATAATACAAGCTAACCATATTAATTCTATAGGAATTAAAATAACATAAACTCAACTCAACTCAACTCATCCAAGCCTTGTCCCAATTTCATGGAGAGGAATTAAAATAACATGTTAAGTTTAAATTTTAGAAAAGGAAAGGACAAGAAACAGATATCAAAGTAACACCAACAAACTTTTCAATTCATAATATCCTCCAATACAAGCTACAGGTTGTGATAGCTCTAGCAGACCAACATATAAATCATGGCACAACGCCAACGTATAATTTTTCATGACAATACCTTATCTAATTTTGATGCAATTGTAACAACTACAAAAAAACTAATACCTAGTTATTATAAGTATGTAAAAGAAAATACAGAGACAACTTGTAAACCCCGATTAGAAAAAAAAAGGGATGCACGCCATGAGCGTGCGGCAGCGCGAAAATGGGATGCACGCTGTGAGCGTGCGGCAGCGCGATGCTGCACGATTCGCACTGCCGCATGCTGCAGCGTGCTTCGCGGCATGGCAGCAACCGTGCCGCTGCGGCGGCGTGGAAGGGGAGGGGCTGACCCTGCCCTTGCTGCTATAAGAAGGGCGTGGCCCCCTCCTCCCCGTCGCCGCCATCCCATTCCCATCAGTAAACCCCCCCCCCCCGCCCCACCTTGGCTACCTGACAAAGAGAGAGACAAAGAGGGAGAGAGGAGGACAAGGGAGGGGAGGATGTGCGGGTGAGCCACGACCGTGCCGAGGCCGTGCGGCATCGTGCACCTCCCCGGACGGCCACTCTGGCAAAGGGAGTGGCCGGGGAGTTGTTGTGAGGGCCGCCGGCTGGCCCTCCTATACTCGGGAGCCAAGCCAGCTCCCGCGTGGTTGGTTTGGGCCCGGCGGCGTGCCCGCCGGTTCGCCGGGCCCGAGCCCCGAGCGCCAGCCCCCACCTGCGCCGGGGAGGCATCTGGTGGGGTCCAACCGGCCTACCTGGCCAGCTGTGCCACTGCCACAATGGCGGTGGCGAGAGAAGAGAAAGAGAGAAAGAAAGAAGGAAGAGAGGGAAAGAGAGAGGGGGAAGTGGCCGCCGGCGATGGTTGGCACGGAACCATTCGCCGGTGGCCGGTCGAACCCCGGGAAGGGGCCGGCGGTGGCCGAATGAACCCAGGGAGAGGGGGGGATGAAGAAGTGAGGGAGGGGCTGGGCCGAACCTGGCTGGGCCCAGGCTCAGCCCAGCCCAGTTAGCCCTTTTGGGTTGATTTTTTGTGCCCTTAATCAGGCCAGGCCCAACAAATGAATGATGGGGTTTGGATCAGTATTGATACTAGTTTTTTGGGGTATTTTTATTTTTTCATTTGGGCTTATATATTTGAAGATATTCAAACTTCAAGTTGGCCCTAGGAATTGACTAGGTAGAGTTTAGAAATATTTTGATGTACGGATTTTGGAGACTAAAAATTAAAAAATTAAAGCTATAGGTACCCAGATGCCCAAATAGCCGATTTGCATTTTTTGATTAGCGTCAGATGGTAAGTAAGCCATTTATCATAATTTTCATAAATTATTAAAGAATAAAAATTATGAATTTAAATGCTACACTAATATTTATTACATTAATTGGAAAATGAAAAATGGATTTGGTACTCTTATACGCAAGTGATCATTGGCCATGATCGTCTTTATAATTATTATATTTCTGCAAATGATTTGGTACCTATACCTGCATCTAATCTACTGACATAGTATTTGAAATTATCAAAAGTTTTATAAATGTACATGCGCATTTGACATGTTTAAACCACTGTAATTATGAAAAGTATATGGATTGTATTTTTCAAATATACACGTTAGCATGGAGATATGGAATGAAAATGATATTTTGTTAATATACTATTATGTGTCATCACGGTCCACTATTACATGACATGATATGCTACACGACTCCAGGACCCACCTCATAGGGGCTACATATAAGAGGGACAAACCCGAGGGGTGTTCTATTGATGCCGGGACCCACCTTCATAGGGGTAATATATGTGACGGACACACCCGAGGGGTGTTCTGTTACACGACTTTGGAACCCACCCCCATAGGGGCTACATATGTGGGGGGTACACCCGACGGGTGTTAGGCAGACCGGTTATGAAATCCATAGTGATCATCTCTCATTTCCACTATGGAATCATCAGAGACTGAAGGGGTCCCGCAGGCCTTTAATGCTTAGCCTTCACTTGCTAACATACTAAACATTTGGCCACATACTGAGCAGTCTCTCTTCATTCCCTTCCACTATAAGTTTTCTCTAAGATCTCTGTACATTTTGGTGCCTCCTGGGTGCAGTGAATAGGAAGAATAGTGAGCCTCCTGCAGAATTTCTGCCCTTAGTTCCTCCACATTCAGCACACAGAGCCTGCCATCAAATCATAGGGATCCATCCTCCCTTATATCAAATTTATTTAGAACCCATGATTGCATTGCTTCTTTAATCCTTTGCAGGTTCGAGTCTTCTTTCTGGAAGGACTTGATCCTGTTTATCAAGGCTGGCTGGAGTACTAGTGCTGCTACCTATCCATCGGATCATTGTACTCGCAATCCAACCTCCAACTTCTTCAGGTACCTCTAGATGTGAGGTTGAGAAGTGATCAAAGAAGCTAACTCTGAAGAGGACTTCCTACTTAAGGCATCAGCTACCATATTGGCCTTCCCTAGATGATAGTACAGGTTTTGGTCATAATCTTTCAGTAGCTCCATCCACCTCTGCCTCAATTTTAGCTACTTCTAAGTGAAAATGTATTTTAGACTCTTGTGGTCTGTATACACATCACAAGCCTCCCCATATAGATAATGCTGCCAAATCTTCAAGGCAAAAATCACAGCGGCCAACTCCAGGTCATGAGTAGGATAATTCTGCTCATATGGCTTTAGTAATCTAGAGGCATAGACTATCACCTTCCCATTATGCATCAGAACACATCCTAATCTCTTCTGAGAAACTTTCGTGTATAGGGTGAATCCTCCAGATCCCGATGGAAGGGTAAGGATGGGGGCTGACACTAGATGTTGCTTCAGCTCCTGGAAACTTCTCTCATACTCCTTGGTCCAATCAAATTTGCTCACTTTTGGGTCAAGCAAGTCAGAGGTAGAACAATGCGAGAGAAGCCCTCCACGAATCTACAATAATATCCAGCCAACCCCAAGAAGCTTCAGATACATTGGAAGGTTGACTTCAGTTTACAACTACCTCAATTTTCTTTGGGTCCACAGATATGCCATCCTTAGATATTATATGACCCAAGAAGGATACTTGGCTTAATCAGAAGTCATACTTCTATAGCTTGGCATAAAGCTTCTTTTCCCGAAGAATTTGCAGAACAATCCTTAGGTGGTCCATATGCTCCTCTTGGCTTTTAGAATACATCATGATGTCATCAATGAAGACCACCACAAACTGATCCAAGCATGGCTTAAAGATTCTGTTCATCAAGTCCATGAATATTGTCGGGGCATTAGTCAACCCAAACGGCATCACCAAGAACTCATAGTGGCCATACCTGGTTTTGAATGCTGTCTTAGGCACATCCCCAGCCTTGACTTTGAGCTGATGGTATCCTGACCGAAGATCAACCTTTGAGAACACCTGAGCTCCTTGCAGTTGATCAAATAGATCATCAATCCTCTTCAAAGGATACTTGTTCCGCACTGTTACCTTATTGATTTCTCGATAATCAATGCAGAGCCAAAGACTACCATCCTTCTTCTTGACAAATAATACTGGAGTACCCCAAGGAGAGACACTAGGTCTGATAAATCTCTGGTCCAGGAGCTCTTGCAATTGGCTCTTCAGTTCTTTAAGCTCAGCTGGGGCCATGCATGATTGGGGCCTTGGATATAGGTCCAGTGCTAGGGACCAAATCAAGGGTGAACTCAACATCCTGGTCTGGAGGCAATTCGGTCAAATCATTCGGAAAGACATTAGGAAACTCTTGAGCCACTGGAATATCCTCCAACTTGACCTCTTCCTGCTGAAAGTCTTTGACCACAACAAGAAATCCTTGGCCACCTTTCTTCAAATACTTTGTACCCTGCAGTGCTGATACGAACACTGAGGCCAGATGCTCCTAACTTATAATAAAATTGAATTCAGGTTGATTAGGAATTTTGAAGATCATCATTTTTCTGAAACAGTCTACTAAAGCATGATAGGAGGCCAACCAGTCCATCCCAAGGATAACATCAAAGGACTTCAGTGGGAGGATGATTAGATCATCCTTCAACCTCCTATCCCCCATGTTAATCAGGTAGGATCTGCATACTGAGTCTACCTTCATAACATCACCATTTGGAAAAGCAATGTGCAACTCTTGCTCTAGAGGAACGAGTGTCAAAGATGCATCCTTAGCGAGATAAGTGCCAGATATAAGTGAATGTGTGGCACCCGAATCTACTAAGATTTGAGCATAAATGTTGCTCACTTTAAACATACCTGATCACAAAGTTTAGTTTATCTCAGATGTTATGAGGTTTAACATTATTTTTATCATTCATGATCAATGTATCACATCGCATATGAATAAAATATTCTTAAAGGAGTACTTGAGTAACAGGCGTACCTATCACCACAGAGTTAGAAGCGGCAGCATCCTGATGTGTAAGGGTGAAGACCCTTCCCTGGGCCCTAGGCAGCTGCTGCTAGTTCCTACCCTGATCCAAAGGAGGCTGCTGATCCTTCCAGAGAAGACAGGTGGCCATCTTGTGATTAAACTTCCCACAGATGAAGCAAGCACCAGACATCATGTGGCATCGCCTGCCCAAGTGGAACCTCCCGCAGTGAAGGCAACGGGTCTCCTTGACCCTTAGTCCTGAGGGGGCTTGATGAGCACCTTTCTTCTTGGCCTACCTTGAACACTGGCTAGGAGAAGACCCCTTCCTCTTCTTCTGCTACTCAACTCCCTCTAGACCACACTCATATCCTTCTCAATCACTAGCGCCTTGTTCACCACAGCACTGAAAGTGGAGAGCTCAAAAGCATTGACTGCTTGCATCAGTCTAGGCCTCAGTCCCTTTGTGAATTTGATGATCTTGGCTCTCTCAGTGGTCACAATGTTTGGAGCAAACTGGGCCAACAGGGTGAACTCGGCTTCATACTGGACTACAAGAGATTCCCTTGCTCCAGTTTGACAAACTTAGACTGCATCTACCTCTGCACACTATTGGGGAAGTATTTATCATAAAAGACCTCCTTAAACTCTTCCTAGGAAATAGCCTATCCGCCCAATCACTGCTCCACCAGTGGCCACCAATCATATGCCTCCCCCTGAAGGAGGTAAGTGGCGAATCTAATTCACTCCTCATTTTGGCTACCGTGGACTGCAAAGGCTTTCTCCATCTCCCTCATCCATTTTTCAGCATCAGCAAGCATAAAAAGGAATAGGGGCTACGCTTTTGAATTCAGTAAAGCTCCGGCCCCCTTCTTGCCAGGGCTGAGATGGAGCCGACTGAGTAGGCTGCTTGGGGTGAGTAGGAAGAGCAAGCTCAGTCTGCAGGGTAGGAGACGACTGAGTCTGCGAAGCGGGAGAGGCAGGCTGAGCAGGCAGGATTTGCTGAATCTGTTGCTGCATGACTTGCATAACTAGCAACATTCCCGCAAGAGCCTGGAGTATTTGGGCCTGAACTTGCGGTTGATCATTGCCAGCCAAATTATTAGAACCAGAAGCTTGCTGTCCTCCCTGCTGGCTAGTGTCACCAGCCTGGGAGTCCCCAATATGTCACAGACTCCTGATGCGATGGGGCATTATTAACTCCTGCTAAGGTTAGGTTCCAGTCAACATATTTATAAACCACTAAATTTTAGGCATTCAAAACATATTACTTGAAATCCTAATAGAGTTATCACCCTCTGAATGTTATCCTACTGTTTTGCATAGTGTCATCATGTATTTGTTCCTATGGTCAAACCCAGGCTTTGATACCACAAAAGATGTCACGCTCCAGACCCAATATTGGATTTAGGGGTGGCAACCCACCGCATACCTGGCATACAAGGCGTCCTGAAACATATCACTTAATACAAGGAGGGATAATAACTAAATGTCATCCAAAATATTCTTAATATAAGCCATAATTATATATTTTTGTCTACATGCCAAAATACATAAATCAATGGGGTTACAATAAAATGTTGGATCTAAGTCACACTGATAGCTGCTCCAACTACCCCATGTCCCCATCCTCAGATTTGTGGCTCTGAAAAACATTGTGAGATTTAAATTAGCTCATACTCAATAAGTAAGCCTACTATAATATAATATAATTATTTTAAGCTTTTAGCAAATCAAATTTTCATATAAAACACATAATCTTCCATTTTTCAAATACATTTCGTCATATTATCACATCATGCATATCATATGCTTAAAATAATTTTGGAAGCTATTCCCATATGGCATTTTAAAATACAATTTCAAATCAAACCACTGTACCATTATAAATAACATGTAAAATTTCATTTTATACCAATGTCCCACGGTCATCGCCGATCGGGATTATGGCTTGGATCGATCGCAACCATCGAATCATCGCCGATCGGATGGATCGCATCTATCGGATCGATCATCCCCGATCGGGATCATGGCTTGGATTGATCGCAACCGTCGGATCATCTATGATTAGATTGATCGCAATGGTCCGATCGATCATCGCCGATCGGAATCATGGCTTGGATCGATCGCAACCATTGGATCATCGCCGATCGGATGGATCGCAACCGTCGGATCGATCATCACCGATCGGGATCATGGCATGGATCGATCGCAACCGTCGGATCATCTCCGATCGGATCGATCACAATCATTGGATCCATCATCGTCGATCGGGATCATGGCTTGGATCAGCCAGCCGGTGCCTAGGTGCACAGTATACGCCTAGGCACAAGCCGTGCCATGGCATGGCCCACAAGAACTAGCTGTGCCATGGTGGGCCGTGCCATGGCACGGCCCCCAAAATGGCCCAGAAGGGCCATTCTGGCATGGCCCTGCTGGCACAGCCCACAAACGGCCTAGAAGGGCTGTAACAAATGGGCCGTGCCAGGCACGGCCCGGTAAAAAAATTCAAATTCGGCACGGCCCGTCACGGGCCATGCCAAAATGGTTAATGGGCCGTGCCAAGCACGGCACGGCAATTTTCCTGGCATGATGGGCCTGGGCCGTGCCGTGCCAGGCCCATGCCTAATTGCAGGCACGGCCCAGCGCACATGCCTAATCGCAGGCACATACGAGTGACAGACACATTAAGTGACTTCTTGATCATGGGGTCCATGGTAGGGAGTAGCAGTGTCGAAGAATCCTATATGCCTCCGATTCCAGATTTTGGTCAGATCCGTAGGGATAATTTTGAAACAGACTCAAACAAATCGGTTATATATATTCTCGAGTCCGGTGCGACCGCCTCTCCTATTAGTTTCAATAAATAGGAATGTTTCAGAAGTACAACCAGCACTAAATTGTGAGGATTCCCCTATCATCAATCAAGACAGAATTAGAAGGAATATATATATATATATATAACCAGCGAAAATACTTGACAAATGGGCTCTTTATAGAAATCATGAAGATGGCATAATCAATAGTCTCCTCCTCCTTACCACAGAAAAGGAAGGTAGCCTAGATAGACAGACCCCTACCTAAAAGCAGGGAGCAAGTTTGGAGACATTCTCACTCAAGCTTCAATATAAAGAGCTGTATCCTGGGATTGATGGGAAGCTTCCAAATCCATACTACTTCCCTCATATACTGAGGCTGAGATCGGAAGATCTTCATTAGATCCCTGATCAAAGCCCTGGAGAGACACGATCTCTTCCATAATCTGGCAACATCTGCATGGCCTGCTACAAGCAGAATAGACAGAATCCGACGAGCAAGCTCCTCACCGAAAATAAGGATACTGTTGGCATATGCTAAGAGAAAAGATCGTGAGAAATCATATCAGAGACTCTCATACTACTGGGAACATCAGTACTAATGAAAGTAAGCCAGCATGAGAGAGGGAGCTCCGCAATCCACGTCTCCTGGACAACATCCACCGATGAACCATCACCAATCATCCACGAGATGTTATCCAAGATAATCAGCGAGCGCCTACAAACCTCCTTTCAGAAAAAAAAGAATAACAACAGAAGGACTGAAAATCCATAACAGCAGTCCACTCGCCATATCTAGCATGCATGACAAAGCTCCAGAAGCAGTGCGGATCAAGTATAAACCTAGAGGCATGCCTAGCAAGCATAGCCTCTCCCCTCACAATCAAAGACTAAATATCAAGGCCACTTTCAAATATCGGCATGCACACAGTGTCCCATGCTAGTAGATAATACCGTGACCATCCTGCATCGAGGCCTAGAGAAAGTCTAGAAAGTATCTCTCAATCCTTCTTAGGCAAGTAATCGGGATGGCCGTGTTAAATAGAAGAAGAGGAAGGGACGTTAAAACCAATTTTAGGAGGGTAATCCTCGCTATCATCGATAACCCAATTACCTGCCAGCCATCAATGCGCTTATGGACCCGATGCTCAGGTGCACCGAAATCATCGCAGCGTGGCCGTCTCCCGGTGATAGGAATCCCTAGATACGTAAGTTGGTCTGCCTGATTGGAGATATCGAAAGAATGAAGGATGGCTGCCCTCGTAGCATTGGGAGTTTTTGAGCTGAAACATACCGTAGACTTCAGAAGGTTGACCTTCTGCCCCGAGGCCTGATAGTAGTCCTGAACAATAGAAGCATAGGTGGTCACATTACGGATGCTGGCCTGACCCAGCAAGATGTAGTCATACGCAAAAGAAGATGAGAGACTGAAGGCCCGTCTGAACCCGATATGAATGGGACGAAAGTCATCAGCAGCAAAGATGAACAAGAAGGGGGAAAGCGGGCATCCTTGGCGTAGCCCAATAGCATAATGGAAGAACTCGGTTTGCCTGCCATTAATGATAAGCGAGAAAGATGGCCTTTGGATGCAAACCATGATCCAATCAATAAACAACCCATCAAATCCAAATTCAAGAAGAGTACGATGTAGAAAGGCCCAACTCAATCTGTCATAAGCTCGTTCCATATCAAGCTTGATAGCCATAAGACACTGTCTATCAGATGATCTGTGGAGATCATGCATAAATTCCTATGCTATGAGAACATTGTCTGAAATGTTACGCCCTCTGATAAAAGCTCCCTGCTCCATAGAGATAACGCCCTATGACCTTCCTCATTCGATTGGCTAATAGCCGAGCACAGATATTGTACAGGGTAGTGCAAAGGCTGATGGGCCAGAAGTGAAGCTGAAAGGATGCATCCGAACGTTTAGGCACCAACGTGATAGGCGTCTAATTCCAATTAGCAGGAATGCAGTGAGATTGGAAAGCACTCAATATGGCCTACACAATATCGTCGCCAGAATATTCCAATATGATCGAAAGAAAAAGAACGAAAAAACATCAAGCCCAAAGAGCCGAATGAATCTCATCCACTGTGATGGGTCTAGTAAGAAGAACATTCTCTTCTACAAAGACCTTAGAATCAAGGACCGGGAGGATAGGAAAACCATCACCAGTATGCTCAGAACATCAGGACTGAAAAAAGTGATAAAGGTGATCCCGGATGATATATATATCTTCCTGGTAATGCCCCTCCTCGTCAGCTATGTGCCAAATCCTGTTGATAGCTCTACGCCTCAGGATAGATTGATGAAAAAAATTGGTATTGCAATCTCCCTTACGAATCCAGTAAACCCGAGACCTCTGCCTCCAGTAAATCTTCTGCTGCTGTAAAAGAGTGGTGATGGGCTAGCATAGCTCTGAGCATAATAAGATCAGAAATAGAGAGGCAGCCTTCAATGTCCTCTCTGCTCTAACAATATCAGCTTTGACCTATTCCACTTTCCTAGTTAGATCCCCTATCTCCACTCTGTTCCATCTGGAAAGCCGGCGCCTTGCTAGCTCAAGATGCTTGGATAGTCTGTACACAGCGCTACCTCTCACCGATAGACGCCAAACTTGGAAGATAATGATTCGAACCAAAAAATAAGAAGTCCAAAACTGCTCAAATCGAAACTACTTCCTCTGCTGCGAAGTCAACTTCGCCTCCATGGATATCGAGACGGGATAATGGTCTGATGCAATCCTCGAAAGATGAGTAATAGTGATAGAGGGATAGATCTAGAGCCACTGATCCATGATCAAAGTCCTATTCAGTCTCTTTCAAACTCAAGCTGTACCCTAGCGGTTGTAATTCTTTACCCACCAAACATGGGAGTCAAAAGTACTTTAGTGGAGCTTCGAGCAAGCCGCTGAGGCGCCACACAAGGCAACCATAAGGAACAGGCAATCGGGGTCTTGCATACAAGACTCGCTCTCCCCTCCCCGATCGAGCGAGGAACGGTGCACAAACAATATGGCGAGACGTCGGATCCGACAGGATCATTGAATGCGATGGCCAAGTAAGGAGAATTCTGCATTTTACATCACCCTAAAATAAGATTCTAGTTCCACAGCATTTCCACCTTCCAGCTTTTCCCCTTTTCGCACATACCAAAAAATCTAGAAGAACGGCCAATTGAGGATTCTGGACGATCTCACATCTCTCTAAACAAACTGCATACTTTTACGATGTCACCGTGATCCGAACATAATTGTTCAGCAATATTATATGAAATCTTACATAAGCCTGACCTGACAGCTAAAAAGTCCACTAAAAATCACTCAAACCACCTGTTCCCATGCACAACAGTCAGAACCACATAGCCTAATTATTCAAACCACAAAAAGTAAATGATAAAAGAAGGAACAACTTATTCAGAAATAAGCCTTGCCAAAAAAACCCAAAAAATAGGAGGGAAAATATATCATATCTGGTTTACGGTGGAACCTACAAGGTGACTACCATCTAGCCTTCAGGCCATAGGCAACCGCATCTCTATCGTTGAACCACTTGGCTGTTCAAATAAACAGTCAAGGACACAGATAAATAAATGCCTTTTTTGATTCACATTTTTTGGATCCTAATATATCAATTCGTGAAATTGCAAATAGAAATCACTGTAATTTAGGACCTCAATTAGTCCAAGTGGTGGCCTACTTATGCCAGCGAAGTCGTGAAAGCAACAGCAAACAGCCAACAGAAGGACTAATACGGCCGGGTAGCCGGTGGTGGCACGTTCTGTCCACCAGAAGCTACGAATGCATGAAAGAGGCCTTGAGCTCCCTTCATTTGATCAGAAGAGCCGTGCATCCCAACAACGCACTCAGACACACGAGACAAAGGATCATGCAACCTAAACCTCGCTCCAGAAATCTAGTATTGACAAAAAGAATACATAAGAAAAAGCCCTCACTGAACTAATTGATGGCATACTATATTAAGAACGTACCACAGAAAAGAATTATTTAACTAGTTGTAAGTTTAATGCAACAGGGATTGAAAGAAGGGTCGGTGTTTGGTTGACAAATTTGGGTCTGATTCCAACTTATCATAAATAATAAGGGTGGAACATCATTCATAAAGATCACAACTAATTAGATGCACACAGCTTGTCAGAAGTTGATATAATTCTCAATATATTTTTGAACATCTGAAACAGGGCTATTTTGTCTTGATTTTTCTCAATGAGCTACAATTTTTTCAAGTAATCCACAAAGTTGTCCAAACGGCTTACCTGACGGGTAGCAGAAACATTGCTACCACCTGCTCCAAGAACAGAAGCCACTGCACTACTAGAAATCTTAACCTCCATAGAACTGTTCAAAGTTGGATAGCTGGAACAGATACAGAAAGTAAGAGGCCTTTCAACAGTTATAGAATTATTCGATACAATAAATTTGAAAGCTACTCTACCTAGAAGCAATTTGTGGACCTGGATAACCGTGAGCTTCATGTATCTGGCCAGAACCCTGAGGGAAAGAAAATTAAATAAATATCTCATTTTGGAACCTAGAGGTATCTTTATATCAACCAAGATAAATGTTGAAACAAGCTAAAAATGAAAAAGCAAATAAGCACATTCCACCTTAAACCATTGGACTTGAACAAAGACAGTTTCAAGATCAATCAAAATTAAGGCTCAATGTTCCATCACAATTAGTCTGAATCAGATGCAAAATGACTTTAGGAATTAAGAGCCATGTGCTTCAACCAAGCTATCAGTTTATTACAATAAAGCTATTATACATGCTTCAGTTTATTATTTCCAAGTATGCTAACAGCTATGTTGCAACCATTCATATTATATTTACTACTAACACTTATCAGAAGCATTCATAACAACAAGATAGACAAAAGACATAAACCAGATGTTGAAGACTTGATAATTATTCAAAAGAACAGCATAAAATTACAGCAGTCAATATTAACCTAGCTATTTACTCTCTTTCATAATCATTCAACCTTTAATAATATAAGGGTATGTTTGATTTTTGAAAATAGTCCTACTTTTATTTTTCAATTTTTATAGAAAACGGAGATCACACATGTTTGGTGATTGAAAATGAAAATCATTTTTCGGATAACATAATTGTAAAATAGCAAAAAAACTGAAAACAGTTTTAAAACGTTTACCTTGTTTTCCATCAAATTAAAAATATAATAGAAAACAAAGGAAATACACAAAATTAATAATATTTCCTTTTTTTTCCTGTCCATTTAGAAGGTATTGTTTATAATGAAAATAAAAATTTAAAAATAATAATTTCTATTCATTTACCAAATTCATTTTTTAGAGATTAAATAGTAAAAAATAAAAATTATTTTTAGAAAAAAAATAGAAAATGAAAGTAGAAAACATTCTCAAAAATCAAATGCAGCTAATATTTTAAAAAATATTATTCTTCCTTTTCTTCTTGGAGATGCAATAGTTTAGGCCCAAGAAGCAGTGATGCCTCTTGAAAATACTCAAGATAATTTAAATAAGTAGGATACTACAAAAGCATGATAGCCAAAACAATTGATTCAATTAATGATTTTATTATTTGAATGCATTCAACTAACTTGTAAGGCATTGTATATATTCAATAACAAAAAAGGGCTATCCTTTAGATGAAGGAGCAGCCTTATATCTAACAAACTACAACTACATAAAATAAATAATATGCATAACAAACAAGAATTTTGCTGGACACCATTGTGGCTAGAAGTAGCATTTTTATTATATCTCAATCCATCGGCTTTTAGTACAAGCAAATTGCCTCTATTTTTTCTTTTCATTTTCTCTAATGTTTCATATTTAATTTTTACCACAAACAATATGGTACAATTAAGCATTGCCCACATCCAACTAGGTAGGGCCCTTCGGGCAACTTCTCTCAAAGAGAGCATAAAAATTGCACTCAGAGATAAAACAGTGTTTTAAACCTAGTAAGTTGGACCAAACCATCATGATAGCCAAGTCATAGTTTCCCGATTCAATTTCAAATGAGGCCACCAAACCCAATCGGCCTCAATCACTCATTTTCCCCTCTTCCTGTGGAATTCAATCCAACCACCTCATTCTTGCAAGCTCAATCTAGCTGCATCTTTGTCCTACAAGATCTAGCGATGCCACCTTTGTTCTTATAAAATCTGGCCACAACATTCCATATCTCTTATTAATGCTCATCCAAACTAAGGTTTTAAAACCTATGGGATGAAAATATCCCAATTTCTCCATAGAACAAGACATCCCACTATCCATTCTTATCTTGATGACCATCCAGTCATCCGAATATCCTTGTCTCTCTCCTCTTTAATTTTCCTTTATTTATTTTTCTTTCCTTTCTTCCTTCGTTCCTTTCTTCTTCTATTTTTCCTTTCTTCCTTCTTTCTTTCCTTTCTTTTTCCTCCTCCTTCCTTCCTTTATTTTATTTTTCTTCTTCTTTCTTTCTTTTCTTCTTTTCCTTCCTTCTTTCCTTTTTCTTCTTCTTTCCATGCATTGTGGCGTTTCAATGCCTTGCCCCTATCCTGATCCCATTTTCCTTGCAAGAATAGGACAGGATGGCTGGGACATCACTCAGCTCATAGGAATTTAAAACTTTGATCCAGGCCACCACCTCCAAATTAGAAGAACCACTACAAGAAAATAGCATAATAGTGACAAAAATTTTCATCACTATCCCGTCACAAATTGGGTTTAGTGACGGATTAGTGACGAAAATCTTATCGTCACAATTTTTGCCGTCACTAAATTTAGTGACGGAAAGAGGTCCGTCACAAAATAATAGTGACGGATTTGTGACGGAATATTCCGTCAAAAATTTGTGACGAAACATATTTCCGTCACTAAATTGTGACGGATTTGTAACGAAATATTCCATCAAAAATTGACGAAACATATTTTTCGTCACTAAATTATGATGGATTAGTGACAAACTATCCATCACGCATTATTCCATCACTATTCCGTCACAAATATTTCCATCACTATTCCATCATTATTTAGTGATGGATTGTTGACAAAAATTTAGTCACTAAAACTTGTCACTAGTCCGTCACTAATAGCTCCATCACTATGCCATGACGGATTAGTGATAAAAGAATCCATAAGTCATTCGTTAGATTGTTCCATCACTAATCAATCACTAATATTTTCGTCACTAATCCATCACTATTATTTCTATCAAAAATCCATCACTAATCCATCATTAACCTAATAAAATTTCATCAAATTTTTATTCTTATAAATTTAAAATTATTTTTAAATTACAATATATTTAATGCATTCTAATGAAATTTATAGATGAAAATTTAAATTTAAGAATAAAAAATGTATTTCATAAAATAAGATAAATATATATGTACACATCAACAATACTAATGTTTTATACAATTGACATCAAATTATTAAGTTTAAGATGAGTAAAAGAGATAACTTGTAATGATCAAACTATTAACGCTGGCATGGGCCATGTCACAGCTTGGGTGGATTCTCTTCTCCTTCATCACCTTATACACCTCCAGTCTCCTCATTTTTGCTGTTGCAATGCAGCTCCCTGAAACATAAATTTTAAAGACTGTTGTCTTTGCATGCAGGTGGAGCACAATTTAGGTTTTGCGGACTCCATCAATATGTCAACTTATTTGGAGTTGCCATTGGCTACACCATCACAGCATCCATAAGTGCAGCGTAAGTTCTTGCACCTTCTTCTCCAGCAAGGTCACAGCATTCTAAAGCCTTCCCAAGATGCATCCTTCTGAAGAAAAAGCTAAACTTGGTTCCTCCTTGTTGGCCCAGATGGCAACCCAAGAGGGGGGGGGTGAATTGGGTTCTTAAAATTTTAAGACTTTTTAATACAACTTAATTCAAGATGTGCAAGTGTGAGAAATAACTTATAAATAATGCACACACAGAAGAATAAGAGATAGAGTAAGAGACAATCAAGCACGGCAAACACAAGATATTTTTATAGTGGTTCGGTGCAACCAACACCTACGTCCACTCCCAAGATTCACTTGGGTCCACACTATAATCTCCCAAGATTACAGCCGAGTTGTTTTGCAAGCTCACAACTCAAACTTGTTGTTTTTCCGGGACACGAACCCAGCCGATTTTACTCGGGCTCACCGGCACAAAACCCAACACATTGTTTTCAACGGGATCACAACGAACCCAACCGATTTTACTCGGGCTCACCGGCATAAAACCCAACACGTTTCAACGGGATCACAACGAACCCAACCACAAGCTATACCTAGCTTGTCCCGAGGTATAACAACCTCCTCTAGTTCAATCCCCCAGATTGAACTAGACACAAACAAATAAATTTGAGTTTAAGTACAAAAAGCTCCTCTTGAGCAGATTTATCAAAAATAAAACAAGGTTTAGAATAGCTTGATTTGAATAAGCTTGAATGCAGGCTTGGCTTCTTTGCTTCTCTCCTTCAACTCCTTTTTGATGTTGAATCGGGCCTCAGCACAGATTCTTCACGGATTTGAGCGTTGGAGTTGGATTGAAGCCTTTTTCTCCTCTTTCTTGAATGTGAAAATCTTCAGTTTTGCCTTTGAAAAGCTTTTGGATTTTCTCTTGAACTCTTGTAGAATGTAGCTGGAACACACGAATCTCTCTCTTGATTTCACTCCTTTTGAATCTCTCTTCTTGAATCAAAAGATTTTTCCAATAAAGCTCTGTTTTCCCTCTTTTTGAATATTTGAATGATTCTCTTGATTTTTTTTTTCTCTCTTTTTGATTCCTTTTCTCTGTTGAATGGCTCTCTATTTATAGATTCTGAAACAATATAGCCGTTAGAAACAAAGAAAAATAGCCGTTATTCAAAAATATATCCGTTAGAGCTGATGTGGCAAAAGAAAATTTTCCGCCCAGAATTCAAGGAGTCGACTCGAGCACTGTGGGAGTCGGCTCGAAGTCGATTACTAAAAAGAAATATTTTAAAGCGTTAGAGGGTCGACTCGCAAAGAACAAGTGTCGGCTCTTGACAGTCAGGGGTCGACTCGAAGAAAATGGGGAGTCGACTCGAGAAGTGCTCAAAAAACATGCTTTCTGTTGTTTGAGCGGAGTCGGCTCACACAGTCCAGGAGTCGGCTCGCACAGAGTCAGGGGTCGACTCTTGAAATCCAAGGGTCGACTCGTGAAAATTAGAATTTTCTGTTACTTACAGGAGTCGACTCTGAAACTCTAGAGTCGGCTCCGGAACGTATCAAAAATCAGAAAACTTTCTGATGACTTTGAAATTCGTTCCAGGATAATTTTAAATAAAATTTTGACTTGAATACAACAAATATGACATTTAAGCATGGATTCAAGACATGTTCCAAGAAATCTTTGATTGAATTATAATGTGTAAAATTCCTTTTTGAGGTCTTAAATATAGAGCTTGAAAATTGATTCAAAACTTAGTGAAATTAAAACATTGAGAGTCCATTATATTCATTTTGAATAAGCTCAAGGTTTTGACTAATAAACTCATCAATTCTTTTGAAATACTCATGGCTTTTGGAAATCATCAAAATCAATAAGTTTGGGGTTATTAAATATTTTCAATAATCTTTTCTCAACAATCTCCCCCTTTTTGATGATGACAAAAACATTGAGTATATGCATTTTTATCGAAAAAATCAAAATCAATTTTATGTTCATTGAGATAGCTCCCCCTATGAAACTCAATTTTATAATTCATTCAAAATTTTCAATTGTTAAGTTCAAGCAAATGATTTTCCTTAATCAAATTAACTCTCCTCCTTTGATATTCAAATTATCTCTCCCCCTTTATATTTTCAAATTATCAAATTATCTCTCCCCCTTTATATTTTCAATATCTCTCCCCTTTTCAAATAATTCTCTTTCAAATTTGATTGCATTGAAAGTATGATGGAAGCATATACGATCAAATAAAATCTCTCCCCCTTTTTGTAATCAACAAAAAGGTTAGGATACAAAAAAAATCTCTTTTAAATGAGAATATATTAAGCTTTTGAGTTTTACACATCATTGAGAAGTATGAATAAGGAAAATTTTCATTGCATCAATCAAACATCCAATACATTTAAGAAATTGAAAGACAAAAGTTGACATTTCATTGCATTGGAAAGAATACATAGATAACTTCATTACATCAAACATTAACATCAAACATCAATGCATCAAAATAAATTACAATAGATCAAAGTTCTTCCTAGTGATTCTAGTTAGGTGATCTACAATATTTTGCATCCCTTCACATTGAACTTCACATAATCTTTTAGTCTTTCATTCACAAATGTACATGCAGTTACAATTTTGTCTTGTAACTCGGCGTTGCATAGCATAAGTCTTGGATCACCACAGATCCCTTGAGTTCTTCAAAGATATTCTTCAAATCTATACTTAAGGATCTAGTGAATGAACTAAGAGATGATTCTAGCAGCAACCCGATCACACAGAGAATACAAGTCTCCTTTCAAATCATAAATTTTTCATCAAATCATTCTTCAGTCTTCTTCATGCTCTCTAATTTTAGATTTCAAAGATCTAAGCTGTTCCAACTGAGTATCAGAGAATCGATCAGAAGATGAAGATGCAGTGAGCAGAGCAGGCAGAAGTAGAAACTGAGCAGGCTGAGATAGGGTCAGGAATGGAAGCTGGAGCAATATCTGGAATCGAAGAGCTCACTGGAGGCTCAGGCGAATGCTGTCTTACAGAAGGTCCAGGGGCCTCAGCCCTCACTTCTACATCTCCTTTTCTTTCCAATCCATCCTTCTTAATGAATCCCATCCTATGAATAGTGGCCAGTGAATAGTAATCAGTATGTCTCAACTCTTTCTTGGGCTCACTATCACTCACAACTCCTTGGCTTAGAAAAATCTTTGTCAAAATCATACCATAGGGAAGACTAGATTTTTTCTTCCACCACAGTCTGCAATATACCAAATAATCATTCTAGGTAGGTTGATGGGCTTTCCTGATATAACAGCATCCATAACAAAAATGTCTCCTCCGAAACATAGTCAAACGGTGTTTGGGAAACAAAATCTGCTGCAGATATTGTGTAGCAATCTCAACTCCAGGGGTAACTGATTGGCAAGACTCTTCAAATCCTTCAAAATCTCTGTTTAATAGTCTTGAAGGCTGGTGATCTATCTTCTGGGTAGGTGGATGGTCCAGATAAAGGGTAATTCTAAACCTAGATAATATGGTCGTTGTAATGTTCAATGACTCCTCTCACCAAACTGACTAACCCATCATCCCTCTGGTCAAATTGGAGTAAAATTCTTTAACTAATGCAGGATAAGTAGGACAGTCTAAGAACAAACTTTCTCAAATCCCATTTCTCTTAGTGTCTTCCAACAAAATCCCTCATTCTCAAAAAGTTCAAAGTCACCTTTCCTTCCAGTGGTAACAACCCTACTGGCTAGAAAATCTACCTGAGAGGGATAGCAGCAGCAGGAGAATCACTCGGAGAGGGTGTGGAAGAAGAATCCGGAGACGGCTCGCGGACGGTCGACGCACGGTCTTTTTCTCTTCATCCGGCTCCGCTACTACTAGCTCCTCGGTTTTGGGTGCCATTGATAGGTGGAATGATTAATCAAGGGTTTTGAGGTTTGGAGGGTTTTGGGAAAACTTTGAAGAAGGTTTGGAGGATTTGGATTTGATAGAAATGACCGACGGGTCGACTCGTGCCCTAAATAATCAACTGGGACCACGTCGAGTCGACTCGCGCAAAGCGTGGAGTCGGCTCCCGAGTAGTCAGAGCACGGACCCGACTCGAGTCGACTCGCGCAGAGAGGGGTCGACTCCCAAGTTTCACAGAAACTAGGGGTCGACTCCGATACTGTCCAAGTCGGCTCCGAGACCATTTCAGAGAAAAAATCAAATGATTCAGATAATCTGAAATGAGTCCGGAATTGATCTTTGAGTATGATAAAAAATCATGGATTTTGATATCAAATTGATATGAATTCTAGATAAAATTTCCTTAAGATTTTGAGAAATTGAAAGAATTCTAGATACATTTCCTTAGGGGTTTCAAAATCTATTCCAAAGGATTACAAATTCCTAATTCTCCTCTAAGATAACAAAATCTTTCTTCGCTTAAAGGTTTTGTAAAGATGTCAGCTAATTGTTCTTCAGTGTTTACATAATCAAACAAATTTCATCATTAGCTACATGTTCTCTTATAAAATGATATCTAATTTCTATGTGTTTTGTCCTTGAATGTTGAATTGGATTTTTAGTTAAATTGATTGCGCTAGTATTATCACATTTTATGGGTGTCTTATTAAGTGTGATACCATAGTCTTCAAGTTGTCGCTTAATCCATAGGATTTGCGCACAGCAACTTCCAGCTGCTACATATTCAGCTTCAGTAGTTGATAATGCAACTGAATTTTGCTTTTTGCTAAACCATGTGATTAAGTTACTTCCTAAGAAATGGCATGCACCACTTGTGCTTTTTCTATCTAATTTACATCCGGCATAATCAGAATCTGAATATGCAATTAGGTTTAATGTTGAGTCTCTAGAATACCATAAACCTACATTTTTGTTCCATTTAGATATCTTAATATTCTTTTAACAGCTATTAAATGTGATTCTTTAGGTTCAGATTGAAATCTAGCACATAAACATACTGAAAATATAATATCTGGTCTACTTGCTGTTAAATAAAGAAGGGATCCGATAATACCTCGATAATACTTTTGATCAACCTTTTTACTTCTTCATCTTTGTCCAGCTTGCATGAAGGACTCATTGGAGTTCCGAGGGGTTTCATTGTTCCATACCAAACTTTTTGAGTAGTTCTTTGTGTACTTGGTTTGGTTGATAAAGATTCCCTCTTTGCATTGTTTGATTTGGAGTCCAAGGAAGAAGTTGAGTTCTCCCATCATGCTCATCTCGAATTCTCCCTGCATCAACTTTGCAAATTCTTGACAAGAGAATCGTTAGTAGCACCAAAAATAATGTCATCTACGTATATTTGTACTACAAGTAAATCTTTATTTTTCTTTTTCAAAAATAATGTTTTATCAACATTTCCTCTTGTAAAATCATTTTCTATTAAAAATTTACTTAACCTATCATACCAAGCTCTAGGTGCTTGTTTCAAACCATATAAAGCTTTGTGCAATTTAAAAACGTGATTTGAAAATTCATGATCTTCAAAACCTGGTGGTTGTTCTACATAAACTTCTTCATTTATAAAACCATTTAAAAATGCGCTTTTAACATCCATTTGAAATAAGTTAAAATTCATATGACATGCAAATGCAAGTAAAAGTCTAATGGCTTCTAATCTAGCTACTGGTGCAAAGGTTTCATCAAAATCAATACCTTCCTCTTGATTATATCCTTTTGCAACTAATCTAGCTTTGTTTCTAATTACTATGCCATTTTCATCTAGTTTATTTCTAAAAACCCATTTTGATCCTATTACTGAATGATTTTTAGGTCTTTCACTAAAGTCCATACATTATTTCTTAGTAAATTGATTTAATTCTTCTTGCATAGCTATCATCCAATTATTATCTTTTTCAGCTTCTTCTATAGTTTTAGGTTCAATTTGTGATACAAATGCAAGATGATTACTAATATTTCTCATATATGATCTAGTTCTTATTCCTTGAGATGGATCACCTATAATCAATTCCTTGGATGACTATGAGCATATCTCCAATCTCTTGGAAGATCTATATCATTATGATCATATTAACATCATCGTCCTTATGTGAATCATCATCTTTAGCTTCTTGCTCATGATCTGAAGATACTTCAATATTAAGTTTTTCAAGATCTTTTTCAATTATGTTTGTATCTTCCTCATCATCAAGCTTTTCAGAACTAGTTGCTAAAGACTCATCAAAAACTACATGAATGGATTCTTCAACTACTAAGGTTTTCTTGTTAAATACTCTATAAGCTTTACTAGTTGTTGAATATCCTAAAAAATTCCTTCATCAGATTTAGCATCAAATTTTCCTAAGTTGTTTTTACCATTATTATGAATGAAACATTTACATCCAAATGCATGAAAGTATTTTATATTGGGTTTTCTTTCATTCCATAATTCATAAGGTGTTTTCTTTAATATTGGTCTTATTAGGGCTCTATTTAAGATGTAACATGCTGTGTTAATAGCTTCCGCCCAAAAATACTTTGGTAGGTTGCTTTCGCATAGCATGGTACGGGCCATGTCTTCTAGAGTCCTATTTTTTCTTTCAACTACACCATTTTGTTGTGGAGTCCTAGGGGCTGAAAAATTATGATTAATTCCATTTTCAGACAAAAACTTTCAAATAAGTGATTTTCAAATTCAGTTCCATGATCACTTCTTAGAGATACTATGGTAGTGTTTTCTCATTTGTGACTTTCTTGAAGAATTTCAGGAATATCGAGAAAGTCTCATCTTTGTGAGCTAAAAACATTACCCAAGTATATCTAGAGTAATCATCTACAATCACTAGACCATATTTCTTTCCTCCTAGACTTGTGGTTCTAGTTGGTCCAAAGGTCCATGTGAAGTAGCTCTAATGGCCTAGAAGTTGAAACAACATTTTTAGATTTGAAAGAACTTCTAGTTTGTTTTCCAAATTGACATGCATCACATATTTTGTTGTTTTCAAAATCTAGTTTAGGTAATCCTTTAACTAAATCCATTTTAATTAATTTTGAAATAAGGTGTGTGCTTGCATGACCTAATCTACGATGCCACAACCAACTAATTTCATTTATATTAGCATTGTCAGCAATTAGGCAATGATCATTCAAGATAACTTTTCTAGATCAACCAAGTAAACATTGCCATGTCTATAACCAGTAAATACAATGCTATTATCAATAGAATTAGTTACTGTGCAAATAGAAGATTTAAATGAAACATTAAAGTTTTTATCACATAATTGGCTTATGCTAATTAGATTATGCTTCAAACCATCAACATAAAGTACATTATCAATAAATGTAGATGGAGTTATACGACTTTACCAAGGCCCATAATTTGACCTTTACCGTTATCGCCAAACGTAACAACTCCACCTTTCTTTTCTCCAGGGTGATGAATTCTTCTTTGTCACCCGTCATATGTCTTGAGCAGCCACTATCAAGGTACCACTTTTTCTTTGATCTTTTGGCTACAAGACATTCCTGCAACATAATTTAAACTTTATGTTTAGGTACCCAAGCTTTCTTGGGTCCTTCATGGTTAGTAGCAATAAAAATTGTTCCTTTCGGAACCCATATTTCTTTCCTTTAACATTTATATTCTTATTTGGTTTTTGTAAATTACATTCAAAAGATTTATGCCCTTTTAAATTACATTTAAAACAAGTGATATTACTTTGATTAGCTTTTACAAAAATATTTTTCAAGGATTTTTGTTTTCTAAAAGTATTATATCCTAAACCCGCTTTGTCAAAAACTGCTTTTTGACTATCTAAAATCATGTTTAGTTTAGTAGAGCTTAAAGTAAATTTCTCAACAATGTCTTTATATTTTTTAACATCTTTCTTTAGACAATCGTTTTCATTTGAGATTGATTATTTTTCTTTGATTAGATTTTCATTCTCATATTTTAGTAAATCAATCTTATGAGCAAAATCATCTTTTCATTTAGAGAAGTTTCCATTTTATCTTTTAAATCTTTAACTACAAGATTTAATTCATTTTTCTCTTTAACTAAATTTAAGTTTTCAGTTTTCAAAGATTTGTGTTTCTTTTTCAAAACTTTGAAATCAATCATTAATTCATTGAATGCTTCAAACATTTCATCAAATGTAAATTCATCATCGGGGGTTTCGGAACTTACCTCTTCGTTGTCGTCCGCCATGAAGCAAACATTAGCAACTTCATTTTGTTCTTCTTCTTCGGAAGAAGACTCTTCACTGTCAGTCCAAGTTGCCATGTAGGCCTTCTTCTTCTTCTTATAGGCCTTCTTAAGTAAAGGACAATCATATCTAAAATGCCCTGGCTTTTTACATTCATAGCATACTAAGGGCTCTTTTTCTTTTTCTTTGTCCTTTTCCTTTTCTTTTCTTTTTCTCCTTCCATTTTTGATACAAATTTCTTCTTGTGGAAGGGCCTCCTTCTTTGCATAAATTTCTTGAATTTCCTTGCAAGGAGGGCTGTCTCATCATCATCCTCATCTTCATTATCGCTGCTACTATCTTCCTTTTCTGCAGCTTTGAGGGCGATGGTCTTCTTCTTTTTGACTCATCCTCATTTGCATGTTGTTTGACTTGAAGCTCATGAGTCATCAGCGAACCAAGAAGCTCTTCCAATGGTAGGCATTCAGATCTTTGGCTTCTTGTATGGCTGTCACCTTGGCTTCCCAAGTCCTTGGCAATGACCTAAGAATTTTGCGAACAATTCAGAGTTAGTATAGGTCTTTCCAAGACTCTTTAAACCATTCACAATATCAGTGAATCTAGTGAACATGCATGTGATGGTTTCATTTTGTTCCATGGTGAATAATTCATATTTATGAACCAAAATGTTTATTTTGATTCTTTTACTTGGTTTGTTCCTTCATGAGTTATTTCCAACCTATCCCAAATTTCTTTTGCGGAATTACATGTTGAGATTCGGTTGAATTCATTAGAATCTAAGGAACAATACAGAATGTTAATGGCTTTAGCATTTAATTGTGCCATTCTCCTATCATTATCATTCCAATCCCTTTCGGGCTTAGGAACAATAGTGCCATCTACTAAGTGTGTGGGTGTACTAGGTCCATTTATTATTACTCCCCACAACTCATAATCAGAAGCTTGAATGAATATCCTCATTCTAGCTTTCCAATATGAATAGTTGGTTCCATTAAACAAAGGAGGTCTATTCGTAGAATGACCTTCAGCAAAACATGAACCACTTTGTGTTGCCATAAGGATCTTTAGCCCTTGATCGTGAGATCAAATTCTAAATGAGCACTTGCTCTGATACCAATTGTTGGCCCAGATGGCAACCCAAGAGGGGGGGGTGAATTGGGTTCTTAAAATTTTAAGACTTTTTAATACAACTTAATTCAAGATGTGCAAGTGTGAGAAATAACTTATAAATAATGCACACACAGAAGAATAAGAGAGATAGAGTAAGAGACAATCAAGCACGGCAAACACAAGATATTTTATAGTGGTTCGGTGCAACCAACACCTACGTCCACTCCCAAGATTCACTTGGGTCCATACTATAATCTCCCAAGATTACAGCCGAGTTATTTTGCAAGCTCACAACTCAAACTTGTTGTTTTCCGGGATCACAACGAACCCAGCCAATTTTACTCGAGCTCACCGGCACAAAACCCAACACGTTGTTTTCAACGGGATCACAACGAACCCAACCGATTTTACTCGGGCTCACCGGCACAAAACCCAACACGTTGTTTTCAACGGGATCACAACGAACCCAACCACAAGCTATACCTAGCTTGTCCCGAGGTATAACAACCTCCTCTAGTTCAATCCCCCAGATTGAACTAGACACAAACAAATAAATTTGAGTTTAAGTACAAAAAGCTCCTCTTGAGCAGATTTATCAAAAATAAAACAAAGGTTTAGAATAGCCTGATTTGAATAAGCTTGAATGCAGGCTTGGCTTCTTTGCTTCTCTCCTTCAACTCCTTTTTGATGTTGAATCGGGCCTCAGCACAGATTCTTCATGGATTTGAGCGTTGGAGTTGGATTGAAGCCTTTTTCTCCTATTTCTTGAATGTGGAAAATCTTTAGATTTGCCTTTGAAAAGCTTTTGGATTTTCTCTTGAACTCTTGTAGAATGTAGAGCTGGAACACACGAATCTCTCTCTTGGATTTCACTCCTTTTCAATCTCTCTTCTTGAATCAAAAGATTTTTCCAATAAAGCTATGCTTTTCCCTCTTTTTGAATATTTGAATGATTCTCTTGATTTTTCTTTCTCTCTCTTTTTGATTCCTATTTCTCTGTTGAATGACTTCTCTATTTATAGATTCTGAAACAACATAGCCGTTAGAAACAAAGAAAAATAGCCGTTATTCAAAAATATATCCGTTAGAGCTGATGTGGCAAAAGAAAATTTTCCGCCCAGAATTCAAGGAGTCGACTCGAGCACTGTGGGAGTCGGCTCGAAGTCGATTACTAAAAATAGAAATATTTTAAAGCGTTAGAGGGTCGACTCGCAAAGAACAAAGTGTCGGCTCCTGACAGTCAGGGGTCGACTCGAAGAAAATGGGGAGTCGACTCGAGAAGTGCTCAAAAATATGCTTTCTGTTGTTTGAGCGGAGTCGGCTCACACAGTCCAGGAGTCGGCTCGCACAGAGTCAGGGGTCGACTCTTGAAATCCAAGGGTCGACTCGTGAAAATTAGAATTTTCTGTTACTTACAGGAGTCGACTCTGAAACTCTAGAGTCGGCTCCGGAACGTATCAAAATTCAGAAAACTTTCTGAATGACTTTGAAATTCGTTCCAGGATAATTTTAAATAAAATTTTGACTTGAATACAACAAATATGACATTTAAGCATGGATTCAAGACATGTTCCAAGAAATCTTTGATTGAATTATAATGTGTAAAAATTCCTTTTTGAGGTCTTAAATATAGAGCTTGAAAATTGATTCAAAACTTAGTGAAATTAAAACATCGAGAGTCCATTATATTCATTTTGAATAAGCTCAAGGTTTTGACTAATAAACTCATCAATTCTTTTGAAATACTCATGGCTTTTGGAAATCATCAAAATCAATAAGTTTGGGGTTATTAAATAATTATAAACTCTTCAATAATCTCCCCAAATTTCTCAACACTCCTCACAATGCTTTGGATTAAACAACAAAAAGAAATTTACTAACTGGGCAGAAGTTTTCCTTCCCTTGGTATCCATAGCTCAATTAGTAGCCATATCCTGGTTGGAAACCGAAAACAGGACCATTAGTGTGCTTGTCTAATAACAAATGAACCGGGATAACAAAGAGAATAAGAAGAATACCACAAGGTAGAAACTGAACTGTCCATTGGATTCCCAGCAGGCACTGGCTCTGGCTCTTTGATGTCCACCACCACCACATCTGAAGGAATGTTCTTGCAACTGAAGTTGCATGCTCCAGGCAGCACCTAACCACCTGATTTGATCAAAGAAAGATGGGTTTAGCATTTCACATCTTGCTAGACGGGTTCTATAATATATAATACATTGCTGCGAGAGATCTATCAACCAGTGGTTGCCAGATGAGGAAACTAAACTTCATATCCAAAACATCTGTCATTTTGCTGCTATTAAAAATATCATCACTGGTCTGACCCAAAGATTGATGAAAAACTTGAAGACCCATTAGGCTGGTGGAATCACCATATTCGACAGCAGAAAACCCAGAAAGCATAACAACCGTAGCTAAAAGTAGGACCATAATGAGGACTGAAGATGAAGTATCTGCTTAGAGTTGCTATAGGAAAACTAAACAGTTAGAAACGTGAGAACAATTAAGGATTTATATCAACCTCAGTTACATCTAAAGGAAGTGTTATAGCAAATAAGTTATGTTATAGAGTACACGGATACAGTGCAAAACAACTTAAAACAACTCAAGGTTCCAACGACAATGAAATTTCCCACGAAATATGCCTTCTAACTTCAAAACATGGAACTATCAATAACGCCCATGAAAGTAGCTTCCCCAAACATGCAAGATTCGGGGATTAGGTGCTATTTGGATGCCTACAACCAGGTGCAAGTGAACCCCAGTTGCAGTAGGTGACCCTTCTCCAATGTTTGGGTATATGGCATTTTATGCAGGTCCCATGCATTTTAAGTTACACCTGGGCCTCAATTGTGGCATCTCATCCTATGGCTGAATCATCCACAGGACAAACCGCAGCAAGTGAGGTGCCCATGTAACTTCCACCCATCAGGTCAGTTGTGTGTTGTTAACGCACCTGCAGCTTCCAATTAAAGCAAGCAGGTTGCTGCGACTGCAGTCCCTGCAAAACAAGCACTAGATTTTGTAACTTTATTTTAGTATATTAATACAAGTATATGCTGTGTCCGTATTCAGTTCATGTAAACTTTATTTTAGTAAGAGAAAAAAATCTGAAGCTGGTATATCATGTGCAAGACATTAATTGTCATCCTGGGGCTAGCCTTTTGGCTATCATACCAGGCCTTGCCCAGCTTAAATCAAGGCAACCCTGTCAAGCTAAAGGGAAGACCCGACCACTGGCAGCCTCAACCCAACTTAAAATTATCCTATTCCAGCATCCCTTGCTGAACATTAACATTTATAAAATAACAATAAAATTGAATATTAGCTGCAGTATTTTAATAGTCAAATGACCATCATCATAGCCAGAGAAGATATACAATTGCAAACAAAGAGGATAATTTATGGAAAGGCATCGCTTGATCATATGCAAACAAGAAAGCAAAGCCATCGTATAGTGCACAGGAGGTTCAAGCAAACCATAATACTCCATGAAATACTATTGACAATGACACTCATCATGCAGTACCAGTGCTCTTTTTGCAATCCACTCAGTCATGCGCCATAACAAGGCCAAACAAACCAGAATAGAATATCTGTAAAATTTCCATATGGTCACACTACATGTGTATAGGAAGGAAAGAGAGAGCACTTGCACATGCATGATTGTTATCCACATTCAATTTCACAAGCATGCAGATCTTTTGAAAATGTGTGCCATGTGGAAGAAAAATTGATTGTTTCAATGGAATATGGTTTCATGGAGTGCCAAGTCATGTGCAACAAACATGCTACCCCAAGAACCAAAAGAATAAATTTGCTCACCCGACTAGATCAGCTGCAAGAACAGATCTCAATAGCTCTGAGCGAGATGGCAAGGTCTTGTGAATTTCTGAGGATGGGAATGGTGTCTGAAGAAACCAGCTAAAGTCCCCAACTCAAACTCAATAACCATAAAGATATCCTCTCCAAGATAACAGTTAGTGCATATTTCTCATCTAAATTAGGTATACACAAATACCTCTGAATCCTTTTCAGGATCCGGTTCAATGCTATCTTACCATTGATATAGCAACAGAGTATCAGCTATCATTCACTCTTCTCCATTGTTTTGCTCAATCTGACAGTAGATTCATTCTGCCTCAATTTTCTAACTTGTGTCGGTTAATCTTTTGACAAGACAATACAAAGAACTCCCTAACTACTGCATGAGCAGAAGCACTGGATCTATATACTTGCATGTACAAAGTAAGTTTAGTATTGATCAATACTAAAAGCTTGAGGTGATCAGTTATAATACGTTATGCATTCGAAGATAAACATATAATATCTTTATATTTTGGACTGCTCTATTATTTGAAGAAACACAAAATATACTTATAATATATTTATCGCCAATAGATTCTTTGGTGATTGCTTATGATTATTGTGCAAGGGAAAGTGGTTCTAAGAACTTCACAACCTTCAATGCAGCAAAAATGAAAGACCACCTACAATCAAACAACAGATAAAATTAGAATTGGATGTTCAAATAACACAACTAAAAATTCACATAAATTGCACAATATGCACATGTTCAAGCAAACTGCTTAAAAAGATAACTTAAATTTGTACGCATTCTTCGGTTTGTTGACAAGTTGACTGACTTGGCTAAGAAAATTGGTTCACAAAGGAATGCACCTTTAGACCAATGATCTAATTTAACTAAATAAAAATATTATAAATAACTGCTGATAGACTCAAAGTACTGTGATGACAGATGCAAAACCATCCAATCATGTACAAGCCCTGAGATTTCCTCGTACTTAATATTGAAGATTTTATACTCAATTACCTCTCAACTTCATCAGAATCAAAAAGCAACTTGGCATCATTTTCATACCATCTTTAATCATAGAACAACCACATTTACTTGAAATATATTTCAGCACCAAAAAAGAGTTTGGCAATAGTCGGTACACCTTATTAAGTGACCACTTTCATGTGGTGATCCTTTCATCCCCATCCAATTATGTATGTATACTACAAATTTGATAAACATAACCTTTAATGATTGACTAAGTATTATAAGAATCGCCATGTTAGGGGGGAAAAAAGGAGAAAAAATGTAATTTTTTTGTGATGTTTGCTCATCATCGCTAATGTTGTTGTCCTAAGAGAAAATTATACATACCAATTGAACGGGACATAGCAAGAACACCAAATACACGGTATCCATTCCATTGTATGACCTTGCCTTCCTCTGCTTCAATCCTCGCATACTCATCTTCTCTGTTCGGCTAAAGAATTAAAGAAACAATCAATTTCTTGCAGAATTTTCATCTTTTTGACACAAACTAGAGGGGGAAACACACACACTACCAAAACAACAAACACATGCCTTACTTTATGATCCTTCGAAAGAGGCACAGGCTGTTTTCCAAGTCATCAGTTTATGAAGTTTATGTTCAAAATTCCGATAGATTGTGCTATTACTGTATGAGAGCAAATACCATTAAATCCATCTCAGGTAATGTTCAGATTTTCTGACAGAGACATGATGTTTTGACTTCTGAAAAGCAGGTTGCTGATTTAAACATAAAATTGATCAAAGCACTAGAGGTATGTTCCCTCCACTAAAGTACATAAGCAAATCAAATAAAATTAAAAAGAATTATATTTAGTATGGTAATATAAATTTTAGCCAGTTGATCTAGTTTATCATAAATTTTGATCTTCAAATTTCTCATATAAACTGGAGCATGCTTATCATTGTGCCCATCTTCAAACAAAGTAGAAAATCAACAGTTGTTATTTAATATGCTTTAGTAAAAGCATTTGCTAAACTTGGATTATGGTCTTCTTTAGATAATTTTATCATGTTCTATGAGGCCATCAAGCTGAATAAATTTGTTAATCTCATGGAATTTAAAATTAGTTAATTATCTAGTTCTAACAATGGAGCATGACAGAGTTTCAAGTTTCAATTCAGCTTGTTGTTGCAGACCCAAGGCATATAACTTCTCCAGATAATATTCCTTGCAAACAGTTACCATGTTTCAAGGTGTCATTGCACATTACGTCAACCAGAAACAAATGGCCGCTATCCACTCTCATTGGCAAGATTCATCCTTTGCCTCCAACGTAACATCCCTCTTCAACTCCAAACTAGCAGGATTCGCTACCAGCCCAAACCCCACCATTGTTTTTCAGCAATTATATGTGAAAAATTACTTGATTGTTTCATTAAGAGATGATACAATTAATCCATGGTCTTTGTTTCAGTCTTGTTTTCCAAAATTTTAAATGAATAAGATTATCATTTGGGATATGTGCTTCTTAATGATGAATATTAAGTTTATCAGATTGGATCATTCATTTTGGATCAATGGATCAGATTTGATCACATCTGATTAGACCCACTTTTTCTGGGTCATCCCATATATTATCTCCAAACAAAATACTTAGTATAAAGGACCTAAAATAGAGTACCTTAACCGTATTTGATTTAACCCAGAGTAGTATTTTAGCTTGTGGAGTGATAAGTTTAAATAAGTTATTATTTTAACAAAGTCATTTTGGTTCAATTACAAGGTAGCATCCAGTGGAAGAATGTGGCATCATAACTGCTTCAAATTTTTTTGTGGTTTAATTACATTAAACAAGAACCTAATCAAAAGTCATGCATGAGGCAACCATTCCAATTATAAGAAAGAGAACATTGTACGTTATCATCTAATTTAGTCCACCAAAAAACACAAAATCACATCAGTGACGATTATACAATCAATGCATAACAAAGAACAACTATGAAATGATGACCAAAGAAACATTTGGAGATTAGTTTTTTTACTAGAATCTACAGGACTGAAGGATTTCTGCAAATACAACCAACATCAAAAAGTAATTTAGACTTGATAATGGCAGTTATTTGCCTGAAAAGGAGATTACCTTTTTGTCATAGCCAATAACTTTCTCAACACGCAAAACTTCATCATCTTTCTTTCCATTTCTAGATGAGCTGCTCTTAACTGTTGGCAGGCAAGAGGCTAACAAGTCTGAATCAGCAGACCCAGTGTAGTACCCGATTCCAGCGAACCAGGTTTGGGTTAACTCTAACCCGGTTCCTGCGAACCAGGTCTGGGTTAATTTAACCCGGTTCATATGAACCGGGTCTGGGTTGATTTAATGCGTTGAGCAACGCTTCGCTCGCAGCGATGACGCTTTGGTTCTCCAGATCTGATAACCGAAGCGTCTCGCTGCGACATTAAAAAGGCAGGGGTGCCCTCCCTCCTGGTGCCCAGAGTCCGCGTCCCCTCCAGGTAATTCTCTGCCCATCCTCTTAGTGCCAGGGAGAGAGGAAGAGAGAGAGTATCAGGAGAGAGGAAGAAAGAGAGAGAGAGTATCAGGAGAGAGAGGAAGAGAGAGAGTATCAGGAGAGAGGGAGAGCCTGTGAGAGAGAGAGTATAGAGAGAGAGAAGAGAAAGAGAGAGAACCAGAGCCTGAGACGGAGAGAGAGAGAGCGTGAGACAGAGAGCGGGAGAAGGAGAAATAGAGCCGGCCGATCCCCTTGGTTCAGGCCCGGTGGCGTGCTCGCCGCCTCGCCGGGCCTGAGAGTTGGCCGGCGACCCCGTCGGCGCCGGGGGAGGCGTCCGGCGGGGTAGTGGTGGAGAGAGAGAGGAGAGAGAGGGCCAATTGGCCCTTCTCTCTCACGGTGGCGAACCGGCTTCCGCCGGTTGGTTCGGGCCCGGCGGCGTGCTCGCCGCCTCGCCGGGCCCGAGCTCGGCCTGTCGCCTCCACCGGCGCCGGGCGAGCGTCCGGTGGAGGTCCGGCCGGCCAAGGTGGCCGGCCGTGCCGCCGCACAGAGCCGTGCGGACGGGTAGAGGGAGATTTATCAAATTTAGGTGGAATTGAATGAAATTGATGAAGATGGATTGATGGGGGAAGCAATTCACGGCGACAGCCGGCTTCGGTCCGGCCAATGGTGGCCGGACCGCCCCCAATTTCGCCGGAGAAGTCACCGGCATGGTGACAGTCCGAGCGGATGAAATGGGAGAGAGAGGATGATTTAGAGAGAGAGATAGAGGGAGAGTGGCCGGCCGCGGCGGCGGCCGGCTCTGGCCCGGCCTCCGGTGGCCGGGCCGCCGTGGATTCGGCCGGCGGTGGCCCTGGCCGCCGGCGTCTTCTCAATCCCCTGTTTCGGAAGAAACAGGGGATCATGGGATGTAATGGGTTGAACCGGGCCGGCTGGGCCGGCCGGTTCAGGGCCTTTTGGGCCGGCATGAGTTTTGGGGCTGGTTTTTGAGCCTGTAACGGGCCGGGATTAGCAAAATATTTATATGGCTAGAATCGGGGTTAATTCTAGTTTCTTGGGGTATTTTTACTTCCCCAATTGGACATGTATAGTGGGAGATATTCAAGCCCAAAGTAGGGCCCGTGAACTAGTCTGGGTAGAAATCCTAAGGGTCATTTTAATATTCTTTGCTAATAAATTAATTATGTAAATGATTATGTAGGTGCTCAGACATCTGACTAGCTACATAGATACCTATTGGATAGCGTACGGAGGTAAGTAAGCCAGTTATCAGTTATTAAATAATTTATCTCAGGATATGTGTAATTAAATTGTGAAATTTATATTGTGTTATGCATGGACATTAATGCTGGCAATATACTGTTGTTTATATGCTATGACTTTCATGGACATTGATGCTGGCAATATACTGTTGTTTATATGCTATGACTGAGATTTATTTCATAAGAATGCTGAGCATGAAAAATATAATGTTATGATATTGATATAACAATTAAAAGTACAATCCACTGTTTTTACTATGTGTGATGTATTGATGTATTGATGTATTGTGAGGCACTGTTATGTTTCGCTGCGGTTCACCTTTGCTCTATCATACCACACCACATCTAGAGGATGTGTTTTGATGATTATTGCCACGTACACATCTAGAGGATGTGCTCAGAGGAGGCATTGCTACATATATCGATATGTGCCGCCGCGGTTCACCTTTGCTAGGATTGCTTGAGGTGGCACCACACATATAGAGTATGTGTTCTGGTGGACCATGATATTGAGATATTGCTGGGCCGTGGGTCACATTTACAGTTACCTTGGAGAGTATAAACAGTGGGTTTACTTATATAGCATAATTGAGCTGTTGTGGATGCAAATGATTGGTATTATATTCGTGCGTGCCGCCGCGGTTCTCCTTTGCTATGGCCATACACATCTAGAGGATGTGCTCAGATGAGGCATTGCAGGCCGTGGACACATGATATAGTACTTCCATTGCATAATTGAGTGATTGTGATTGCAATGTGCCGCCGTGTTATGGGGCATTGCAGGGCCGCGGGACACATATGATGTAGTGAATTGCATAGCTCTTTGCACATTGCTTTGATATCAATGATGTTTACTTGCATTGCATGTTTTGAGTAATTGAACAATGTTTAAACATGCAAATCATCTATGTGTTCATTGATTATTAGGCTATGATTTGACTGCATAACATGGTTTACTTACTGAGTGTAAACTCATATAAGTATTATAATGTTTTTGCTACAGGACCATGAGATTGAGGATGACATGTAGGAGTGATGGACCTCAAATTAAATAAAGACTTTTGATTTATTGCTATACCAGTGCAATTGTGTGTAGGGCTTGTTGTAGCCCAACTTTATTAGTGTGACTTGGTTGTAGGGTTTGAGACCCAAACTTATAACTATCAATAGTAAGATGACTGGTTTTCATTGTCTTTACCCAATGTGAATTGTATGACAAGATTTTAGACGCCTTGCGTGTTCGGCACGCGGCGGGTTGTCACCCTAGCTCAAAATAATTTGGGTCTGGGGCGTGACAGCTTTTATGGTATCAGAGCACTAGGTTATGACCTAGAGACACAGACATATTGACATGATAACAGTTATGACCCTAGGGACACGAACATATTGACATGATAACACGTAGAGAACATATGACCCTAGGGACACGAACATATTGACATGATAACTCATAGAGGACATATTTTGATGACATTATACCTAGAGAAACTTGACACTCTAGAAAAAATTATGACTTTTAAGGAATTTCATGAATTATGCTTTGGAAACTTGAAATTTAAAGTTTATCAAGATATTAATTGAATACAACTTGATAGGAATTAAGAATGAACCATCGCAAGAAGCTAATGATATTATGTGGGACTCCCAAGCTGGTGACCTTGACCAATGGGGAGGCCAAGGGGCTTCTAGAGGTTTTAGCTCCATCAAACTTGTTGGAAATGGCTCGTAGCAGTTCCAGACCTTAAATATATGGATAGATGAAACTTTTATGATGAATATATAGAATATGATATAGTAGTTATTTCAATTGATGACTAATATGACTAAGATAACACCATTATGTCCATATTGCAATTGAGTTGATATATGAATTTTGAGGTATTAAATCTGAATTTGAATGTGGATGAATATAATGAATTTTAATTGTAGAACTTACATTGTTGATATTGTAAGTTTAAGATTATGAACTCATCTGCTGGTTATAGGGATGATTAATATTGATGATATTTTGGAATGGAATAGTTAATTACATGTTTTTGATTAATCACAATTGAGTACTTTCTGAATTTGAGTCTGGATGGATAAATATATATATAGTAAATTTTACTAAGAGAATTTTTTATGGATATTGCATGATTCAAAACTGATTGTTAATTTGCTAGATGAGAAAATGGTTGATATTGATGCTAACGAAATAGTTGACTGCATATTATATCTTGATGGACATTTAGGAGAAATATAAAATTTTAAATTAGAGATAATTACTGTTTAAGTTTTGAGAGCAGTAGACTCTATTAATCTTTAGAATTGATTTTGGCTATAAATGATCAAATATTTTGATGCTAGAAAGTGAAAGATTTTAGCAGTAATAAGAATAAGATAAACTCCACTGATAAAGAATTCATGGGAATTTTCATCTGTTAATAGATTTCTAAATCAAGATATCTATTTATTAATTTGTCATGCATACTTATTGTACCTTTCTTCATGATTCCTATGTAGATATCTTTCTCCAGGATGAATATATTATCAATCAGCCATGAGTGGCATAATTATTGTTAAGAAAATAGGAGGGAGATGATTTTATTTTGATATCACTAATTATGGATTATGGTTAAGGATACATTTATATCACTTTCAAGTCATAGAGAGATTACTATATTTTCAATTATGTCTTTCGGATGGTAAGTGCATTTTCAATCTTTATTGACTTATAAGTCTTATATCCACCTAAGCTAGATCAGTGAGATCACTTTGAGATATTCAAAGGGTTTAAATTAGTTGGTCATGTTATGGCATGAGACATTGCATTATTTATTGAGGATATACTGACCTATTCAAGAGAAATTGATTGGTTATGGTGGTATTATTGATAAATATGAAGGAGATAAATTAATCATACTGATGATTAATGATGCACTATTATTCAAAGAAATTAAATTAGTTGATTATGATAATTATGAAAGATATCCTAAATGATTGGCATAATGTTCATTGATGTTAGCTTGAAGTATTCAAGAGTGAAACCAAGTATGTTATGATGATTAAAATAAGTGTCGTAATGATTAATGGCACATTCAACTATTCTAGTTGAGAGAGCATTGGAAGGAAACTATCTTATATCTAATTGACAAGAATTTAGAACTATCTTATCGAGGAATTAAGAGTATCTGATATGTTGCTAACCTTAAGAATGATGACATTATATATGATGGACTCTATGGTATTTATGATGTTGTGTTGAGAGAAGTTAGGATGGCAGGAAAGAAATACTTCTTAAGGAATTCAAATTGAAAGTTGGACATGTCATTTGGGTACTTGGGAATGAAATAAAAGTTTGCTAGTGAGCATCTTTAATGGTACAAAATTTGTGGACATTTAATTTCGAGGATGAAATTTTAGTGGGATAAAATGTTAATATTTGTTTTTAGTTTAATGGTAAACTGCGTAAATTGAGTTGGTATTCCATTTGTCTCACTCTTCTAATTCGATGATGTTTTCATAAGGCTTGTGGATTAAGCTGAATTTCTGTCCAGCCTTCCACCCTCAAATAGATGGACAATTATGAACCAATTAGATTTTGATGATATACTACGAGCATGTGATGGATTTAGAAAGTGCTTGGTATAGCTTCTTACCTTAGTGAAATTGCTTATTTATTGATTACCAAGCCAACATTCAAATGGATTCATTTCAATTGTCTATGATATAAGGTGTAGATTCCCTTCATATTGAGGTGAGGTGAGAGACAATTTTGGGACTGAGCTGTGTAGCAACTATGAAAAGGATCGTTAATTAAAGCAGCTTCATGTAGCTCTGAGTTAATAGAAAAGTTATGTTGATGTTGAAAAGGAAATATTTGAAATTTCATGATTGAGGATCATTTGGAAGTTTTACTAACCAATGATATGATGAGATTTGTGTTAGATGTGTCTTGAGCCACAATTCTTTGGGCCATTGAGATTTTGATCAAAATAAATGGGGTGGCTTATAGCTTAGCACTGTCTTCATTACTCTTTGGGGTGTTCAATGTGTTTCATATTTTATGACTGAGGAGGTATATTTCAAAACCGTTATGTGTTAGAACTTGATTCAAATTGGCTTAAGAAAGAATTGACCAATGAAGATCGTTTGTGCACATTGTGGACCGCCAGGATTAAGTTCTGAGATGATGTAGTATTCCTTATGGCAAAGTTCAGCGGAGTAATTATTCTGAGAGGGAGGTTATCTGGGAGTCTATGGAGAAAATGAAAAACAAACATCCATAATTATTTGTATCTTATTACAGATCAATGATGTATTGATGACAGGTGACTTTTGAATGAAATTTAACTAAATATGAGATAGAAAATTTGGATTATATATTCTATTGGATGTATATCAATTTCAAGGACAAAATTCTTATAAGGAGGGGAGGATGTAGTACCCGGTTCCAGCGAACCAGGTTTGGGTTAACTCTAACCCGGTTCCTGCGAACCAGGTCTGGGTTAATTCTAACCCGGTTCATATGAACCGGGTCTGGGTTGATTTAATGCGTTGAGCAACGCTTCGCTCGCAGCGATGACGCTTGATTCTCCAGATCTGATAACCGAAGCGTCTCGCTGCGACATTAAAAAGGCAGGGGGTGCCCTTCCTCCTGGTGCCCAGAGTCCGCGTCCCCTCCAGGTAATTCTCTGCCCATCCTCTTAGTGCCAGGGAGAGAGGAAGAGAGAGAGTATCAGGAGAGAGGAAGAAAGAGAGAGAGAGTATCAGGAGAGAGAGGAAGAGAGAGAGTATCAGGAGAGAGGGAGAGCCTGTGAGAGAGAGAGTATAGAGAGAGAGGAAGAGAGAGAGAACCAGAGCCTGAGACGGAGAGAGAGAGCGTGAGACAGAGAGCGGGAGAAGGAAATAGAGCCGGCCGATCCCCTTGGTTCAGGCCCGGCGGCGTGCTCGCCGCCTCGCCGGGCCTGAGAGTTGGCCGGCGACCCCGCCGGCGCCGGGGGAGGCGTCCGGCGGGGTAGTGGTGGAGAGAGAGAGGAGAGAGAGGGCCAATTGGCCCTTCTCTCTCACGGTGGCGAACCGGCTTCCGCCGGTTGGTTCGGGCCCGGCGGCGTGCTCGCCGCCTCGCCGGGCCCGAGCATCGGCCTGTCGCCTCCACCGGCGCCGGGCGAGCGTCCGGTGGAGGTCCGGCCGGCCAAGGTGGCCGGCCGTGCCGCCGGCACGGTTAGAGCCGTGCGGACGGGTAGAGGGAGATTTATCAAATTTAGGTGGAATTGAATGAAATTGATGAAGATGGATTGATGGGGGAAGCAATTCACGGCGACAGCCGGCTTCGGTCCGGCCAATGGTGGCCGGGCCGCCCCCAATTTCGCCGGAGAAGTCACCGGCATGGTGACAGTCCGACGGATGAAATGGGAGAGAGAGGATGATTTAGAGAGAGAGATAGAGGGAGAGTGGCCGGCCGCGGCGGCGGCCGGCTCTGGCCCGGCCTCCGGTGGCCGGACCGCCGTGGATTCGGCCGGCGGCGGCCCTGGCCACCGGCATCTTCTCAATCCCCTGTTTCGGAAGAAACAGGGGATCGTGGGATGTAATGGGTTGAACCGGGCCGGCTGGGCCGGCCGGTTCAGGGCCTTTTGGGCCGTGCAGGGATGAGTTTTGGGGCTGGTTTTTGGGTACTGTAACGAGCCGGGGTTAGCAAAATATTTATATGGCTAGAATCGGGGTGAATTCTAGTTTCTTGGGGTATTTTTACTTCCCCAATTGGACATGTATAGTGGGAGATATTGAAGCCCAAAGTAGGGCCCGTGAACTAGTTTGGGTAGAAATCCTAAGGGTCATTTTAATATTCTTTGCTAATAAATTAATTGTGTAAAATGATTATGTAGGTGCTCAACATCTTACTAGCTACATAGATACCTGTGGATAGCGTACGGAGGTATGTAAGCCAGTTATCAGTTATTAAATAATTTATCTCAGGATATGTGTAATTAAATTGTGAAATTTATATTGTGTTATGCATGGACATTAATGCTGGCAATATACTGTTGTTTATATGCTATGACTTTCATGGACATTGATGCTGGCAATATACTGTTGTTTATATGCTATGACTGAGATTTATTTCATAAAGAATGCTGAGCATGAAAAATAAAATGTTATGATATTGATATAACAATTAAAAGTACAATCCACTGTTTTTACTATGTGTTGATGTATTGATGTATTGATGTATTGTGAGGCACTGTTATGTTTCGCTGCGGTTCACCTTTGCTCTATCATACCACACCACATCTAGAGGATGTGTTTTGATGATTATTGCCACGCACCTACACATCTAGAGGATGTGCTCAGAGGAGGCATTGCTGGCCGGGGACATATATCGATATGTGCCGCCGCGGTTCACCTTTGCTAGGATTGCTTGAGGTGGCACCACACATATAGAGTATGTGTTCTGGTGGACCATGATATTGAGATATTGCTGGGCCGTGGGTCACATTTACAGTTACCTTGGAGAGTATAAACAGTGGGTTTACTTATATAGCATAATTGAGCTGTTGTGGATGCAAATGATTGGTATTATATTCGTGCGTGCCGCCGCGGTTCTCCTTTGCTATGGCCATACACATCTAGAGGATGTGCTCAGATGAGGCATTGCAGGGCCATGGGACACATATGATATAGTACTTCCATTGCATAATTGAGTGATTGTGATTGCAATGTGCCGCCGCAGCTCTCCTTTGTTATGGGGCATTGCAGGGCCGCGGGACACATATGATGTAGTGATTGTGATTGCAATGTGCCACCGCAGCTCTCCTTTGTTATGGGGCATTGCAGGGCCGCGGGACACATATGATATAACAATGATGAATTTACTTACATTGCATGTTTTGAGTAATTGAACAATGTTTAAACATGCAAATCATCTATGTGTTCATTGATTATTATGCTATGATTTGACTGCATAACATGGTTTACTTACTGAGTGTAAACTCATATAAGTATTATAATGTTTTTGCTACAGGACCATGAGATTGAGGATGACATGTAGGAGTGATGGACCTCAAATTAAATAAAGACTTTTGATTTATTGCTATACCAGTGCAATTGTGTATAGGGCTTGTTGTAGCCCAACTTTATTAGTGTGACTTGGTTGTAGGGTTTGAGACCCAAGACTTATAACTATCAATAGTAAGATGACTGGTTTTCATTGTCTTTACCCAATGTGAATTGTATGACAAGATTTTTAGACGCCTTGCGTGTTCGGCACGCGGCGGGTTGTCACCCTAGCTCAAAATAATTGGGTCTGGGGCGTGACACCCAGTCAGGCCTTTCTCCATTAATGACTTTTGTCCCAAGGAAATGTGTGTTTTCTCATCCATCTCAATAAAATGTGATGAAGGAATTTCTCTGCTTTCCTTGTGGCCCTTTGCAGAACGAGACCTTTGCACAGAAACTGACCTTTTACGTTTTGGAGTTGGCACTGTTACTTCGGTTGTAATTTTGTTCTTTTTCTTTTTCTGGATACTGTAACTTTTTCATTATCATTCGTTTTAGACATCTGCTGGCTTCCAAAATAAATTTACTTTACCACACGCTAACATTGTTCATAGCTAATAATTTCCAAAGACCAAATTAGAGAACAGAGCCACAAGACTTATTAAATTATAGTGGATCTAAACCCTAAATCACTCATACATATCTCTTCCCAACTTAATAGGAGCATGCAATTTACATCTTCTTCAATTAGAATATTCAATTTCATGTCTTCAGCCATTTTTATTGGCTCTGGTTGATTTTCACTTCTCTTCAGGTTTTCATGGCACCTTATAATGTTTCTTTTTCTGCTCTTTATATGCCTCTTTTCCATTCCATGTGTCTCTTCCATTCCTGGTGAATCTCTTCGTCCTTATCTGTAAGAAATCTACATATAGCTATGTAGAGAAACCCCCATCAATACAGTTACAAATGAAGGGTTAGTTTCTTCCAGAAGTAAAACTCCCATGAGGAACTCCTGACCAATGTTGGATATCATATAGTTTTAGAAATGTTGAACAGCACAAGATAGTAATAAGGCCCACCTATTGATGAGTGAAAGACTATTTCAAGACCTACTCAGGCACTGCAATACAGCGATAATTTTACAGAACAGATCACATGGATTCCACCCTTCTCTCTCTCTCTCCATTCCTCTCTTCACTTTTCTCTCTGGATTTTTACTCAGATCTTTAGCCTGGAATCCAAAGACGAAAACAGAGGCCAAGCAAGGAAATCAACTCTCTTAAGGTAGCTTAAAAGAAACTGCAAAGTTTATAGGATCGCCATGACACCAGACATAAGGTTTCAGTAACACCAATCACACTAAATATCAGCAGAACTAGAACAGCAAAGCAGATGAGGCAGGGGTGATGGCCATGCACTAGATGGCACAGCCTAGCCTACGATAATAACATAAGTGACAATAGCAGCTTGCAACAGCCCCTTAGAATCTGCACCACTAAGCAAAAGTTAGATTTAAGTTAAAATCTGCGCCACTAAGCAAAAGTTAGATTTAAGTGACGGTGGAGCATCCTTTGGGTTCATAGCGTGGTCAACGAAAGTCCAACAGTCCAAGCTTCTTTTCTTTTTTTTTTTGGTTCAAAAATTTTTTAGGTCTGACTTTGTTTCTTTCATTAATTGATGTGTTTTTGACAGGAAAGTATCTCGAAGTTACTGTTTCCATCAGTGTAGCATGAACAGCACGTGCTACAGTAACTGTTACCTTTTAAAGAGTCCTACTAAGAGCCAAATAGAGGGTTAATTAGCAAGATTTTTGAGGGATTTCTTTCTATATTTGCAGAAGTCCTGAATGACTATAACTACGCACTTGATAGGGGCTTGGTTGAGTCTATAAAAGTCCAGAAAGGGTTTTTCCATCAAAAGGTAGGTTGAAAATGTTTTCATGAAGTAAAGGCTATAAGCAGCTGTTTCCCTTCCCTCTCTCTTGTATCTCCTCCATTCTTTCTTATCCTCTCCTCTTTACTAATTCTGCTACCTATAGTATTTTCTGTTATCCAGACGCCACTACTATTTCAATGATTATCATCAGATTCAGTTTCCCTTAGATATATTTCTAGTATTTAATATTTAATCACCACATTGAAATACTTGTCAACTTCAATGTCAATAGGGATCTCAATACTTATCTCTATTATTTGATCATTCAGATCAGAAAGTTATTGTTACTTGTCTAAATCTGTGTGCCTTAAATTGCTGAAAACTGATTATAACCTTATAACAAACTATTCGGTTGAGGCTTGAAAACTGAAGATTTCCATTTCTGCTATCCTCCACAAATAAAAGCGTGCAGTAGGGTCATTTGATCCTTCCTTCACCTAGAAAACTAATATTAGTTCATTGCTGCCCAGCTCTCGGGACTTGGACAGCAAGCAACAGAGCCACTTTAAACCCTAAATTATCCTGTTCCTAGGGTCTTCTCACACAATACAGGCCATCCCAATTTGGTTGTGCATCTCTAAGCATGTTAATGTCACAAAATCACTTCTAAGCTTTAGTTTTCAACTAAAACCTACTGCTTCAATTGTATCTGATAATCATGACAATAGACTTGATAGTTTAATCACATGCTGGCTTCAAATGTATTTGAAGATCATGAGAACAGTGTTGACTTTTGAATCATATGGTGCAATTGAATCCATGTATTAGTAGCTAACACCATTTCATCAAAGATTTGACTCAACAAGATTTATTGATTCATTCAGCACACTATTTTAAACTAAACCTTTTTTTTTGCATCAAACTATTTAAATGTTAGAAGGTCCATGTTAAGTTGGATCCATGGATCCAACTTTAGCAAGCAGATGATTTTAGGATATTATTAAAAATTTCAAACCCTACCATTCTGTGAAAGGATCCATTTGTTTGGATATATCATGTCAAATAGATTTGAACATTTTATTGAAAGCATCCCCATAAAATCATAAAGTTGGTGCCTTTCTCCAAGGATCTTAAGCAATTCACCCTGCAAACAAGGAATTTATGTCATAATAATCCCAAAATCGACAGCTGACATCCAGCTGATTAACTACTTACATGTCACTTAGCTTTTTGATGTATGTTAAAATGCATGTAGCAACACTTATGCTACAAGCTACAGCACTTTGCTGTTTTTAAGCTGTGATGTATACTGACCATGTTATAATTGCTTTTATGAATTAGAACCTTAAAAGGTAATTCACTTGAATCAGGGAATGATAAATACCCGATATGACCATGCCTGATGGAAACTAGTGCTCGAATCGAGTAGGCTTGTTAGAATTTTCCATATATTCACATCTTTTAGCTGACTGAGAATCTGAAAACTCTCTTCAGTCTTTGCAGGATCATTGAACATGCGTGACATACTACGGAAGGAGAGAGAAATTCTCTTTTGGTGCTCTGGATCATCTTCCTGCTTTTCAGCAACACTGATTTGTAACAGCATCCTGAAATTATGTAAATGCACTGACAATATCAAATATTTGCAAACCTGATGTGTCTGTCCAACAGACAGATACTTCTGCATTTCTTGCTGTAACCTGCAATCCAAGAGGAAATCACCTGAAATCCGTGCAAAGACTATCAAATACAAGCTATTTAACTAAAGGGACCATCAGAAATCCCACAAAATCATGATGGTATCTATACAAACCTTTGCTTTTGCACAAGAAGCTGTTCAAGAGCCTTGACCTCAACTTTATCAAACCCTGAGAAAACTGTTACCCAATGTTTCACTTTATCTTTGATTGAGAACTCAGATGGGAATAAAGAACCACATAAAATAAGCTCGATCGTCTCTGATCTGTATGAAGTTCCTCAAAATGTTACAAGCATATCCTCTTCAAAGAGAAAAAGTAGGAAAAACAAGTTACTTAATGGTGTACTATCATCCAACAAAAGTAACCTTGCACAAAAACCTTAATATGCTGAGCCCGCAACAAACTTCCAAGAACAAATAGCAGAATGCATGTATTTTGAGGCTTAGGAACAAAAATCATATTTCAATGAATAATTCACTCATAGGATGGTGTTTACTCACTCTAGATACTGCTGCAACAGAGAATTTATTGATCATTTTAGAAAAACCAACAACTTAATATTTTATTTTAGTAGCTTTAGTCATGAAAAAACAAAGGAATTAACAAAGTGTTAGGATAAGGACCACGGACTATCATGCCTCCCCAAGATGAAGGATAAATGTTTTTCCTACAAAATACAGAGCCAACTAAGCAAAAAGAGGCCCAACATTTCTCAATACAATTAGATTATACCAATTACCTACAATTCGCTCGAATCATAATTTTCTCTGATTGATGAGGGCAAAGAAACAGACATCCTCATTTCTAGAGTAGCTAGAATAAAATGTCAGAAGAATACCAAAAGATCCTAGAAATGCATGATACAGAAAAAGAAATATAGAGGTTCCTTTTCAAAATGAAACCTCATTGTCAAAGAAATTGTACTACATGCTGAAACCTGAGGGTGAGATAAAAATAGTTAAATTCCATCTACAGACCTGCCAAAGACCTATTTATCTATAAGAATCAAATGCACGAGATGAGGCACAAGTTCAGGAAACGAGAATGCATACAGGATCCGGATATGTCTCTGGCTTATAATGCTTCTTGTCACCAGTACAAACCCAGCTTCCGTCCTTCTCAACCTCCACAAACCCAGAAAAGTTTCACTGCCACCACCATCACTTCCCTGCAACAATAAATTTAGCATCTTCCCTCCCTCCACCAAAGAAATTAGAAGTTATAAATAGCAACAAAAAGCAGGAACCAACCTTTTGGTGACAAGAACTACATCAATGTGCTGCCGAAAGCCGGAGTCAGGATCGGGAATTCGAAGCCCAACGAATGCGTTCCCGCCATGGAGCTTCTCCAGCCTGGAAGTAATGATAGATCGAATGAGCCATTCGGCTACGATAAGGTTAGGGTTTCGAAGGGGGCAAAAGAGGGATAAGGGATTCGGGGACCTGGCGGCGACGGCGAAGCTTGCGTCGGAGTCGAAGCCTTCCACGTCCGGGAGGGCGCCGTCGCCGTAGAAGAGTCGCCGGAGAATCTCGGGGACGACCAGGACGAAGATGATCTCCAACCACATGGCGATCGCCGGCTCTCCTCTGTTTCTGATCCTTTGCTTGATGTCGGAAGTCGGAAGCGAGTTGGGAAACGCAGCCGCAAATCCAAGCTCCATTAAGGCACTAGATCAGAACGCCGGGGGGTGGGGGGGACGGAGCTTAAACGCAGGGGGGGGGGGGGGGGGGGGGGGCACGATCCAGTATGCAGAACGCGGGGGGGGGGGGGATGGAGCTTGGGCAACGCCGGATGGGGGGGGGAGACGGAGCTTGGGCACATGATCGATTAATTAGGGCATAGGGGGGGCGGGGGGGGGACGAAGCACAGGATCGATAACGGATTAATTATGGCAGGATCGATAACGCGGGCTTAGGGGTGGGGCGTGCCGACTATTTGTGCGTTGCTTTTTACGTATGAATTTTCAACTTTACCCTTAAGTGTCATTAATCCATAACTAAATTAGTGACAGAAAAATAATCCGTCACTAATTTGTGACGGATTAGTGATGGAAGATAATCCATCACTAATTAGTGAGGATTGCTTTTTCATCACTAATTTACGGATTAGTGACGAAAGGGCAATCCGTCACAAAATTAGTGACGGATTGCCCCATCCGTCACAAAATTAGTGACGGATTTTGTGACGATTGCCCCATCCGTCATAAAATTAGTGATGGATTGCCCCATCCGTCACTAATTTACGACGGATTAGTGACGGAAGGTAATCCGTCACTAATTTAGTGACGGATTTTCTATCCATCACTAATTTGTGACGGATTAGTGATGGAAGACTAATTAGTGACGATCGTTTTCCATCACTAGTTTGTGACGGATTAGTGACGAAAGGGCAATCCGTCACTAAGTTAGTGATGGATTGCCCCATCCGTCACAAAATTAATGACGGATTGCCCCATCCGTCACTAATTTGTGACGGATTAGTGACGGAAGGCAATCCGTCACTAATTTAGTGACGGATTACCCATCCATCACTAATTTGTGACGGATTAGTGATGGAAGATAATCCGTCACTAATTAGTGATGATTACTTTTTCATCACTAATTTACGAATTAGTGACGAAAGGGCAATCCATCGCTAAGTTAGTGACGGATTGCCCCATCCGTCACAAAATTAGTGACGGATTGCTCCATCCGTCACTAATTTGTGATAGATTAGTGACGGAAGGCAATTCGTCACTAATTTAGTGACGGATTTCTCATCCATCACTAATTTATGACGGATTAGTGACGGAAGATAATCGGTCACTAATTAGTGACAATTGCTTTTCCATCACGAATTAGTGACGAAAGGGCAATCGGTCACTAAGTTAGTGACGGATTGCCCCATCCGTCACTAATTTGTGACGGATTAGTGATGGAATAAAATATGTTACTAATCCGTCACTAATTTAGTGACGGATTGCTCTTTCGTCACTAATTTGTGACAGTTTAGTGACGGAAGGGCAATCCATCACTAAATTAGTGATGGATGTGACAGTCCATCACTAATTTAGTGACGGTTTTATGACGGATAGACTAATCCATCATTAATTTTAATTTTCATCACTATTTTGTTACTAAACCATCACAATTTAGTGACGAAAATTTTCATCACTAATTTTTGTCACTATTTTAACATTTTCTTGTAGTGAACGAGTAAAATGGAAGCATGAAACTCTAGGTGAGTGCTACAATTAGCACCAATGGATTATGGAGAAGAGACCCTGACAACAAGAAATAACGGCTTAGGCCTGCAAGGAAAGAATTTGCCCAGAACCTTCATTCCTAGGAATTTGAATGGAGTTGTTGAGCCCTCAAAGAATTATAACTTCCTTTTATTTTAACACTTAATCAAATTGGATGAGCAAGATCTGGTTTGACTAGATAGTTCCACTAATTCAACCAATGGAGAGATTGGGATGCAATGTTTTAAAGTAATTGTAGGCAGAGGCAGCAAAATTAGACATGACACGCGTGAATACAACTTGAACTCAACATGAAATAAGTATGTTTAGATTAACCTCAAGTGGATTTGTGATATAATCGTGTCGACATAATATGACACAATATTCATGTTGTGTCTCTTGTTAAATCATCAACTCAAAAATGACATAGTTATAACCCAAATAATTTAAAGTTGGTTACATTTTCCTTTATATTATGCAATTAGGTTTCTTATAGATGGTGAAACTTAAGTTGTTTAGTTTAAATGATTTAATGTTATGATGATTTTTTGATGTGGCTAAGCACTGTGTTGGAAAATGTATGCTTTTATATTAAAAAATGAAGCAACCAGTCAATATTAAGTGGGTTGTGTCTATTTGTGTTAATTGAGTTCTTCCATGAGTCAAGTCATTCAATGTAACATGATTTATTTATTAAATAGATTATATTCGTGTCATGCCATATTATCTATTTTATAATTGAGTTGTGTTCATATCAGGATTTTTGACTTAATTAATTGATCATACTGTATTCATATCGACCCATATATTATTACAACTCGACTTTGGTACGACAAGAACATGACATGGCAACAGAAATTGCCAACCCTAATGGCAAGTTTATCATGAACCAACCGGGTAAAAATATGAAGTGATGATTTGGGCGAGTCAACATGATCAACTTGCCCATACCACCAAAAAGTGGTACAAAGGACCATCATGCTAATCTCCCCTAACATACATAACATGCTCAAAATATCAACATACACTAGTAAACCTCCATCATGCATGGACTGGCACAACCAAGTGCAATAGCAAGAACTAGTTGAATTAGTGATCACATGCATTTCTGGTAAAGAAAATTGGAAACTAGAGCAACTACTCTGTAAATTCCAATGAATTTCACTAGAAGCAACATATCTTCTTCTCTTTTGTAAAGTCTATGACTTCAAGTCGTCTACCTAAATGAATATCAAACAATGTGAATTCTAAAATGCTCAGAATATAGAATTCAGCAACAGCACAAAGCAAGTTATAGGATTAGGTTGTTCAACTTATTCCATAATCTTGTTTAGGACCACAACTGCACAATTGTGCATTTATTTTTGATATTTGCTGGTAAATATCAGATGCTGGAAGATTCAAGGAAATAGATCTAAAATTACGAATACTTGGAAACAATAAAGTTCAACTACCAAAAAAAAAAGACTTTGGAAACTGAGTATCAATTGTTCAAAGAATAAAAAACGAAATCAAAGAAAACAGGAATTTACCGGCAACAACTTGGTAAGTAGGGCAACAGGAATTTACCAGCAACAACTTAGTAAGTAGGGCAACAACCAATGATTGTAAGATGTAGACATCAATTAAAGCAAATAGATTCGAGTTACCAGTTTATCAAGTTGGAAGTACTTGGTAGTTGAACCAAGTGACCTGGGACCAAATCTTGCCATCACTAGAGTTTGGATGGTTAGGGGTATTTGAGAGAGGGCCAACCCCAATTGTGTAACTAATTGTCTACAGGCCTTTCTATCAAGGAAAAAAGGAAATATATCATGTTTGGAGTTAAAAGGCAAATGGAATGCAAAATCTCTTATATAAGGAGCAGTCAGGTTGAGTTACCATATATTAAATCCTATAAATTTATGTTTGGAGTTTTGATTGGAACTGGTCCAAAATTGACTGAGATTTTTAAATATAGTATAATTTTAAATAATTCTAATTTATCATTAAATTAGAATTTTTTAAATTTAAATATAGCTAACAATTAAATAAAACATTAAAACTTGATAAATATTTTTAAAAAAAAAACATTCCACGGAGGTATTAAGAGATGGAGATGAGATAAGGCATATGGGCCCATAAGATTTAAAACTTACCAAAGTTTCAATGCAACCAGCCGTAGAAAGTGCCGTCCGACTTTGCTTGCAGCCCTTTGCTTCCGCTTAAGATATTTCCGCATGTGCTAATGAACGCAGTCGCGTCCCCCATCCTACATATATAAACACCCATCCCCTCTCGCCCTCCATCTCCCTCTCGCCATGCAACACCTCACAGTCCTATAGCTAATCTCTCGCCCTTCATCTCCCTCTCGCCCTACAACAACTCGCCATCTCCCTCTCACCCTGCAACACCTCGCCGTCCTATCGCTAACCTCTCACCCTTCATCTCCCTCTTGCCCTGCAACACCTCGCCATCCCTCTCCCTCGCCCTTCATCTCCCTCTCGCCTTGCAACACCTCGCCGTCCCTCTCTCTCGCCCTTCATCTCCCTCTCGCCATGCAACACCTCGCCATCCTATCGCTAACCATGAACGGCCACTACGATCCCGATGGTGATGTACAATGCCACCTTGACTCCCCTCATCCACCCCCAGATATTACACCATTTCTGTCCTCACTCCCCAGCAGCAATATTGAGATAACTTCCTATGGCCGACTAGCTGCTTCAGTGCAAGACAATGTGCTAGGAGAAATGAACTATTATATATTCGGTACGTTAGAGGATAGTAGTGTTAGTTGTTGTTGCTGTTGTTATGGTGTTATTATTACTCTTCTTATTGTTGTTGATGTAGGCAAAGGAGAGCAGCACTTTAAAGTATACGGATCCCGCAGCATCTTCCATCATGGTTTGATATACTTTCAAAGTCATCACAAAAAACGATATTCGTCCATCAAAGAAAACGATCGAGTAAAGAATTCAAATATATATCATGCACTATTTCTGTCTTGAATGGTTTGCATCCCAAGGGGAGTCCATGCATGGTTTGATTTCACGTTAAGTTTCTGTTCACGGGTTGCACGCACGCATTGTTTTTATCTACCTTGCATGGTTTGCGAACGGGTTGCATCCTATGGGCTTTTTCATCTAGCTACCAGCTATCCCCATACAACTAGTAGTGCTCTTCTTATTAATTTCCGTCAACCAAAAAAAAATAGTAGTACTCTTGTTCTCATTTTCTTTTTCTGTTACTTAATATTTTATGTTTTGCAGCTTTCGCAACAAGAACTTTGGCTGGGTGAAGAATTACATAGACCATTACAAGATGTCCATGGAGAATTGCGGGCACATGCTAGTGACAGACACATTGAGTAACTTGATCATCATGAGGTCTGCGGTAGGGAGCAGCAGCGTCGAATCCTATACACCTTCGGTTCTAGAGTTTGGTCAGATCCGTAGGGGTAATTTTGATATATGTATGATGACTTATGATTGCTATAAAGAGCCTATTTCACTTCAAGATTTTTGGCTTTCAACAATGAATTTTTTTCATTGCTGAAAGTGCTAAAATCGTTGCGAAAAACTTTTCGCAATGAATTTATATTGTTACCATTCGTTACAGAAAGTTGGTTGTAAAGCTCAAATCACTACTTTTAGCAATGAATACAATTCGTTACAGAAAGTCTACCTTTTGCAATGAAAACATTTCGTTGCGGAATCTAGAAAATTCATTGCTACTACTTTCAAAAAAAACAATAATTCATTACTGAAGTCGAGTTTCTGCAACAAATTTATTTTGGTTGGTGAAACAAAATTCGTTGCTAAATGTTTGCTGCAATGAATGTTTTTTTAAGTCAAATTTGTTACTGAATATGAGTTTCTGCAATGAACTTAGTTTCATTGCGGAAAAGAGATCGTTGCTAAATAAATTTATTTTCGTTGCAAATTCATTTAAAATTATTGCAATTAATACTTGTTCCTAATATTAAATTCGTTGTGGAAAGCCAAATTAGTTATGAATGACTCTAAATTAAAGTTCATGAAACTAAATAGCATTAATAAATACATCAACAAAGTTCAAAATCCAAAATACAACCGAAATGTTTTAAACCAAAGTAAAGTATTTGATATCAGCTTAAAAAAAAAGATAAAAGAGTGAACAATGCATAGACAACTCAATCTCTCTCATCCAAGATGTCAGTGGAAGATACAACTCAATCTCACTCATCCAAGATGTCAGCGGAAGATGAAGGTGGAGGGTTGCTCGACGATGTAACCTGTGAAGTCTCAATCGCAGTCATGCGGGCCATAACATTCTCTAGCACTGAGGACATGGTGCCGATCTTTTCGTTGGCTTGCTGAAGCTGCTGAACAAGCTCATCATAAGAGGGTCGATTGACATTGTGGATTGTAGAAGATTCAACAAACTGTCTCTCCCCTAATTGACGACTAGTTTGAATACGCGACCATCCTGGAGCATATGCTGATCGAGGCCCCAAAACCTTCTCCATAATTTGAAGGTCAGTGAGCTGGTTCTCTGAGTCATTCTTATATGTCATCATCTGGGCCTATCAAAGAAAAATATGAAATGAAAAAAAGATATCATTTCCATAACAATAATATGGACAAAACATCATAATTTAGAATTAAATACTTACATATTGGTCTCGACATATGTCGGATGTCCACTTGTCCGTCTTCTCGTCATGACGAAGCTCCTTCCAACTTTTGATATTATCAACAGCGACATTCCTATTGCGACGAACATGATGGTTTGCTGTTGTCACTGATCCATTCTTAGTCTTTGTCTTTCTATTGCGGAGGTTCTTAATATTCTTCTCTCGCCTTTCCTATAATAAGAAAAGAGATAACTAATAACTTTGAAGCATGAAAATCTAGCAAATGAACACATAAGAAATTCATGACTCAATAAAACAATGTAATCAAATAATCATACCTGCCATTCTTTTGACCTCCAATTTTTGACTAAGAACTTCCAATCTTCAGGTTTACAATATGGATGAGGCTTTGCGTAAGCATCTGCATCTGAGAGCTTGTCCATCTCCTTTTGCAAGTACCAAGCATAAAACCTGTGCTTTTGTTGCTTCCAAGCCTCGTTTAATTGCTTGTCAATAATATCTCTTATCCTTTTATCTGTCAGATCAATATCCCAATCATCCTAGAAGAAAATTAAATTAATTTATGAGAAGAGTATATCTTATCACATCCAAACATACTTTAACATTACAAACCAACTTTAAATAAAACTTTTCAGAATGCAACCCACCTCTTCATTAGCAAACATATACGCTTGAAAAATGAAACCCTGCTGCAACACACTATATGCTTGGAAAATGAAACCTTGCTGTAACATCTCCAGATCAAAAAAACATCCCAATTCAGATCAATTTCATTTCAGTCCAGTTTTGTTTCTTGATGCATGTATCCTGATGAATATGTTGGATTACCCATTTAATTTCATGTGTTTACAGTCCTTAGTGTGGAAACATTCCTTTTATGATTCTTTTCTTCCTTCTTTGTTTTCTAGGTTGAATGTACGATGCCATCAATGAGTATGCACTTCTCCAAGGCAATCTACAACACTTTTGTTGAAGCAAATGGAATGATGTTAGAAAGAAAGCTTACAGTGCGAAAGAATGTTGCATATTCTGCTGGGATTGATAATCCAGATGATGCCCATTCCTTCCCGATTTCTATGACTGTCAAGTTAGACAAGTTGGATTTCCATGTTGACCTTGAAGATGATGCATGATACATCAAATATGAAAATACAACTTTCTATGGAGCATGGGATTCTCAAAGTGACACCTAAGTACATCATCCATTGACTCAACTTGAGACTCAAGTTTAATTGAATGTGTTACCAACAAATGGTTTTTTCCCATGTTAACAAACAAAATGAACTGCATATGCTAAATGATGAAAGTCCATTCTAATCACAAACAACAACTTTTAAATCATAGAAAGTCCCATCTTTTACATGCAATAGTATCCCTTCTGGAATTGAATCAAAAGTTAACTATGTAAGCAAATCAACAATTTTTTTCTTTCTTATACTACTAAAATCGATTTTTTTCTGAAAGTAGATATATAAAATGTCATTTTCTAAAAGTTGTAGTACATTACAGATCTCATCCACATTCAAACGATATTATAAGAAATTAGGACTTTTAAAGTAAAAGGACATACTGCTGCCTTTTCACGTAGTGTTTGTTTTTCATGCTCAGGAATGTTCCTCCACTCGCGATACTGAAAAGATGCTTCTTGTCGAGCAACAATCCCACAGCAATTGTTGAATTGGACTGCATTGTCACCAAGCGCCTGGCGAATGCCGAACTCAAACGTAAGAGGCAACTTAGCTTGCTTTGCAACTTCTCGAGCAGCAATGACTTTCAAATTTCTACTGCGTTTGCGACCATTCTTCGAAGGAGCAGTACCTACAAAGAATATAAGATAGTTAGGATATTGTTTATTTCAAAAAAAAAGTAATACTATTTATATACCTTGTGAAGATTCTGAAGGAATAACAGTGCTCCCACTCGACATCCTCTGTTGAAGTAAAGAAATATATGATATGTTAGAAATCATGCATGATTATGGATAATAAGAACTTAAAGAAATATAACATATTACATAATTACTTATTCATTCGGAGAAATCATCTTCATCATCATCAATAAACTCATCAGTATTCGAACTATTATCGTCATCTTCATTTGTAGGTTTGTTGGCAACATCATTGTCAATAATAATTGGTGGTAGGTCATTTCGAACCAATTCATGACTACTGATTTCGTTATCCTCAACCATAAGGGGTATATTGGACACATGATCCTCCTGCAACACCTCTTCCTCAACCACTTCATCAACTTCGGTTATTTTAGGCATATCCCATATGTGTCGGTGTGGAAAATGTTGAACAACCCGCCAATCTTTTCCATGTTTCAAATCAGGAAGGTAGACCACTTGTTTTGCTTGGGTCGCCAAAATGAAAGGGTCATTCTTATACCACTCCGAGGTTATTCGAATGCAAGTAAAGCCATGAACCTTTTCAACTTTTTTTGTTCTTCCAGCAGTATCAGTATTATACCATGTACATTTAAAAAGGTAGACTTTATTACCATATAAATAATCAAGTTCCAAAATCTCGAACAAGCACCCGTAGAAATCAACTTCTGTACCATTATGAAAAGACTTAGTAGTGATCCCACAATTTTGTGTCATCCTTTTTTCGTCACGATCCTTGCAATGGAATCGGACTCCATTGACCACACAACTACTCCAAGACTTATAAACATCCTTCGGGCCTAATGCCAATGAGTAAAGCTCATCAGTTGCTCGAGGTGACCCAGATGATCTCAAGATCTCCATCTGCAATTTCATCATATTAACCATATATTTGATTAAGAAAGTGATTAATGGAGAAAAATATCAAATCATCACCTTAGATCTAAACCAAACAGGGAACGTTCTTTGTTGTAGTTCCATTGAGGGATTGGCATGACCTTCATTACGGAGGATCCACATATGCTCACTACAATAACAAGTACAATATTAGTATACATGTTGAGATGAGCAAATGTAATAGATAGAAGTAGTAAGCAATTTATTATACTTACTCAAAAAATTCTTGAATATTGGCATTGTTGAGTATATACCAATGAAGCTGAAGTTTTGTTTCAGCAATATCGATATACTTTTTTCCTCCAAAACATCGAACCGGTTGTTTAAAAACCCCAACCTTTGATTCTTGAGGTACCTCTGACACATCAACATTGCGTTCAGGCCTGCTGAACTTAGTTTCTATCTCTGACATATACATTGAGCAATATGATAACGCTTCATCGACCACATAAGCTTGAGCAATAGAACCTTCAGGTCGTGCCTTATTCCTTACATATTGCTTATAAGTACCCAAGCATCTCTCCACCCCATACATCCATCTATCACCAACTGGTCCACCAAGTAAGGCTTGTTGAGGCAAATGTATGCAAAGATGCAACATAACATCAAAAAAGCAGGAGGAAAAATTCTCTCAAACTTGCATAAAATTATAACAATCCCTCTTTCCAACTCCTTTAATTCAGTCCTCACTAACTTTTTAGAACATATTTTTTGGAAGAATAAACATAAATCAATCAATGTGGCTCGAATGTCCTTTGTAAAAAAATTCAACAACCCAACAGGCAGCAACTTTTGCAAGACAACATGACAATCGTGTGTCTTCATGCCAAATAACTTCTTATCTTCAGTAAAATAACGCTTGACATTGGAAGCATACCCATCAGGAAGTTTGACGTCCCTCATGAACTCAAAGAACTTGTCTTTCTCGGACTTAGTCAAAACAAATGAAGCTTGTGGCAATGCATTAGGTCTTGAAGGTCGTCGCACCAACCATAACTCCTTGCGTATGCCCATATTTTCCAAGTCTTTACGAGCATTCTCATTATCTTTTGTCTTTTTAGGGATGTTAAGAAGTGTAGCAAGGATGTTATCACACACGTTTTTTTCAATATGCATGACATCCAAGTTGTGCCGTAATAGTAGCTTGGACCAATATGGTAGCTCAAACAATATACTCTTCTTCGTCCAGTTGGACTCTGTCTCTGTTCGCTTTCTCTTCCTATCTGGATTGTTTGGGTGTTTTCCTGGGCAACAACGATGTAAGTTGTTTAATCGAGAAATAATCTCCTTTCCAGAGAGTTCGACTGGTGGACCACGAGTTTCTGGAAACCCATCAAATTCTTTGCTATTGCGCCACCTATGATTTGGTTCCAACCAACGACGAGCACCAATGTAGCATCGTTTACAAGTAATGCCAACAGACGGTGTGTCATCACCACAAATAAGACAAGCCTTGTACCCGCTAGTTGACCACCCTGACAAATAAGCTAGAGCAGGAAAATCACTGATAGTCCATATAACCATGGCACGAAGGTTGAAGATCTCTTTTTTGTATGCATCATAGGTCGTTACTCCAACATCCCATAACTCCTTCAACTCCTTAATCAAAGGACGCATAAAAACATCAAAGTCCTTTCCTGGAGATTTAGGCCCAGGAATTAGCAAACTCAGAAACATGAAAGATTGTTTCATAAGCTTCCATGTTGGTATATTGTATGGTGTTAGAATGACTGGCCAAACACTATATTTACTACTCATCTGACCAAATGGATTAAAACCATCAGAAGCAAGAGCTAGTCGTACATTCCGGCAATCAGCTGCAAAGTCAGGATACAAGTTGTCAACATGCTTCCATGCTTCAGCATCGGATGGATGAGACAAGTCTCCATCATCATCATGACAATCATGATGCCAACGCATGTCTTTTGCAGTCTTTCGTGAAGCAAACAACCTCTTCAATCTAGGAGTAATTGGAAAGTGAAATAGTCTTTTGTGAGGCACCTTCGTTTTCTCATTCTTACGTACATAACGAGGTTCATGACACACAGGACATTCTTCTTTTCCAGCATCTTCACCCATGAATACAAAACAATCATATTTGCACACATCATAAGTTTGATAACCCAAGCCTACATTAACCAACAAACGCTTCACTTCCCCTAACTTTCTTGGCAATCGATTATTTGTGGGAAATGCATCAGCTAATAGTTCCAGAAGCATATTAAACGAGTGGTCAGACCACTTGTTTAAGACTTTTATATGCATGAGTTTAATTATAAACTCCAAAGAGGAGAATTTTGTGCACCCTTCATATAACCCACAATTAAGTTCTTCGAACATCTTATCATACCTTCTCTGATCACCATCGTTCATCTCCTCAAAAGCAACATTGGTTGCATTCTCCACATGGACATAGTTTGGCCCAACTGCATCATGGATTGCTGCTTCGATGCCTTCAGATTCTGAGGATGAGTCAGAATATTCTACTGCTACATGTCCAAGCTCGCCATGTTTATTCCAAACGATATAAGTTGAGAGGAAACCATAAGTACAAATGTGAGCTTGAATGGCAGGCAAGGTTTGCATGAGTATATTTACACATTTGCGGCAAGGACATAATGTTTCACCATTTGAATTCAAGCAGTTACGTGCTACGTCTAGGAATTGGATAACTCCATCCTTGAAACGTTGTGACACACGATTTATTTCATGAATCCAACTGCGATCCATTTCTGCAGGATATCAATCCAACTGAACAATTCAATTACTAGTTTCATATTTACATGTCATCATATCATCATGTCACCATATCATATTATGACATTATGTCATATTATATCATATCAAAACATATCATATCATGTCAAAACGTGTCATATCATGTCAGAATATAGCAAACTGTAGGTTGCACAATTTCATATTAAAACAATACACTTGATTTTCTTATCACAATCAAGTAATACATAGTAATGTATTAAAATAACTTGCATATTTACCTGTGTATTAACTAGATACATCTTGGATGCTGCTAATATTTACCATGAGAAAATCATGGCTGATCAATGTCATGGGATGTTTTGCCTTGATTAAAATCTACCTCAACACCATCAATGTTTTACATCATGTAACTTCTTGTTGTATAGGCATAAACTTTTCAAATCATTTTCTAGGTGATAGTCATTATTAACAATTGAATTTTCTTCTAGTTATGGTATCCCCTCCCCCCCCCTCCCCCCCACCACACACACACACCACCGATCCGTGTCCAAAATTCTTTGGTACTATAATCATCTAAAAACGTTGCAGAGGGTGGTGGGGATAAACTCGTTTCTTGTTGGATGCAAATTAATTGATTAGTCTAATGGATGGATGCCTGACACCATCCCAAGGGCTCTTAGCTGCCGTTCAAGGCTTGCATTAGACTGGCTCGTGGTTACTCCCCCACCCAACACATGGATCACCACCCCCCCCCCCCCAACCCAAAAACACCACCGATCCCCTTCCCCCCACCCCAAACGATCTGTTCCTCCCCCCCCCCACACACAAAAACACCACGGATCCTCTTCCCCCCACCCCAAAAACACCACGGACCCTCTTCCCCCCACCCGAAACGATCTGTTCCTCCCCCCCCCCCCCCCAACAGATCCTCTTCCCCCCACCCCAAACGATCTGTTCCCCCCCCCCCCCCCCAAAAACACCACCGATCCCCCCAAACGATCTGTTCATCCCCCCCTCCAAACGTGATCTGCTCCAAAAGCCATCAAGCCTGGGAACCCACCCCGGCCCCCCCCCCCCCCACCCTCCAAAAGCCATCAAGCCTGGAACCCCACCAACCCCCCAAACGATCTGTTCCTCCCCCCCTCCAAACGTGATCTGCTCCAAAAGCCATCAAGCCTGGGAACCCCCCTCCCCCCCCCCCCCCCCCCCCCCCCCCCCCTCTCCAAAAGCCCTCAAGCCTGGAACCACCCCCCCCCCCCCCCCCCCCTCCCCCTCACCCCACCAAAAACACCACGGATCCCCCCCAAACGATCTGTTCCTCCCCCCTCCAAACGTGATCTGTTCCCCCCCCCCCTTCCAAAAGCCATCAAGCCTGGGAACCCCCCCCCCCCCCCCAACACAACCACGCTGGGACCGATATGTTCCTTCCCCCCCCCCCCCCAAAACACCACAGATCTGTTCCCCTCCCTCCCCCCACCCACCACACACACACACCACCGATGTTCCTCCCCCCCCACCCCCTCCCCGTCCAAAAGCCATCAAGCCCCCCACATAGTAGAAGACTAGGGTTGTTTTAAACAAAAACTAGGATAGAAGAAAAACTAGATAAAACAAAAACTAGGATAGAAGAAAAACTAGATGAAGAAAAACTAGATAAAATAAAAACTAGGATAGAAGAAAAACTAGATAACTTGGTTTGGTTAAGAGATGCATACCTGGATCAACGATGATGGCAATGAAGTCCTCTTGTCAGGCTGCTTAGAAATAGGGTTTAATCCTTATTCTATCCGCACTAGCGTAAGGCATAGATAAAAAGAAGAGGTAGTTAGGGCGATTCTTCTAATAAACTTTTTTTAATTAATTTTTATTTATATTGGATATTCATTGCAGAAAATAAAAATATTCATTGCTGAATATATTATTTTATTAATTTTTTTTTAAAAATAACTTTTGCAATGAATTAAAATTTGTTGCTAATGATCAGTTTTAACAATGAATTTATTCATAGCAGAAATAGTAATTCTTTGCTGAAAGTTTTTGGTGCCAACAATTTTCGCAAAAATAAAAATTATGTGGTGCTAAAACAATCAGCAATGAATATTTTTAATCACCACAAAAACTATTCGTTACAGAAAGTCCTTCCTAATTAATTACGAATTTTTAACAACGAATATTTGTATTCATTGCAAATATCCACTTTCATCAATGAATTTTAAAATTCATTGCAAAAAAATTCATTGCTGAAAGGCAAAAATCTTGTAGTGTTTGTTAAGTGTTTTCGCTGGTTATCCTATATATATATATTTCCTTCTAATTCCGTCCTGTTGATGGTAGGGGAATCCTCACAATTTAGTGCTGCTTGTACTTCTGAAACATTCCCAGTTACTGAAACTAATGGGAGAGGCAGTCGCACCGGACTCGAGAATAACACACCACTTGCAACCCAGGTACACTGTCGAGATGCTAGCGTTACTCATTAGGGAACCTTCTCTCCTGAATTTTAATATGCGTGTTGTGTCGTTGTGTGATTTTTTTTTTGGTGGAGCAGCGGAAGCGGACCAAGAATTTGAGGCTAAAAGACCTGGAACCCTTGTTCCACCTTCCCAGAGAACGCGATGCACTGATGCTCAACTTGAGCCTCACAACATTCAAAAAGGTCTGCCGTCAAAATGGGATACATCGCTGGCCCTACAAAAAGTAAGGTAGCTAAGGGACAAAGCCCTCCAAAAAGATATGAGCCCAGATAAAGATTTGCAAGGCCACGTGAGCCGTCGTATATCATAATTTTTATTAGTTCTGACATACCTCATGCTTATTTTTGCATGTGTTAGCAGTTTAATTGTGCTTTCTTGGTATTTTCTTTTTGATGCATAACAATAAAGTCCTAATTCCAAACTAGTTGAGGCCAGCAAGCATGACATAGGAGTATATTCTGGATTTGAGTACATATCAGAGGCATGCACTGGAAAAGATTTGTGCTGCTTTCCTAAATCTCAAAAATGTTTAGCCACGACATATTGTATTGAAGCATGACATAAGAGTTTTTTTCTGGATTTGGGTACATATCTGAGGCATGTCCTGGAGAAGTTTTGGTCTCCTTTCTTAAATCTCATAAATGTTTAGCCATGATACTACTAGTGACAAATTTTCTTGATTTCGTCTTGTAAAGTTGATTCCTTGGCAGTTGCAATGTCTTCAGCAATGCAAGCACCATATATTCTAGCTACCACCGATTCAATAGCACAGGGCTTAGAGGTGAAAGATCCTTCTGAGTCTGTTTCTATTCTCTACCGTGTCCTTGAAAACCCTTCATCTTCCCCAGAAGCATTGTGTATCAAAGAACAATTTCAAATCTCACAGACCTACTCACACAAGAAAAGAAAGCTGAAGAATTGAGAACTCTTCTGACCCAACTCAGACCCTTCTTCTATTTAATTCCAAGGCAAAAACTGCAAAAATTGTGAGGAGCGTATATGAACAGAATATATTAAATTTAATTTTCAAATATATTACCTGAATTTTCCAGAGTACCCACATGCAAGACTTAGAATTAGGTATGTTTATGATGATTGGGTAAAGAAGAAATTCTTAAAGATTAAAAGGACCCAATATTTAGACACATATTTTCACCTGACTATCATACTGAAGTCCATGCGACATAGATCTCGATTAATAAAACCCATGCAAAAGTATTTGTGATTTAGATGTGTTCACACTATGAACATATTGAAAATAGGATAAAAGAGCACAAAATTCACATAAAATTTTCATAAACAAATATATTAGAATTTATGTATTTATCTTTTCCTTGTTCAACATTTTATGTTTGTGTTGGTTTCAGTGTGATGATGTAGTTTTTAAATCTAAATTGTACTGTAAGTAGATATAGATGCATATGAATCAAAGAAGAGATTAATAAGTCAAATTTTTACTAGATTGAAGAATAAAATTTAAGCAAATATCAGTTGCCAGGAGCAATTTGTGAAATCACAGATACAACCATCATATCCAATGTTCCTCATAAATTATTCTGTTACTAGTTAACATACTTTAATGTATGGATGCAACAACGAAGAAGTAATCAAACAGCCATGCTAGTTATTATGTGACTGAATAGCTTCATATTAGAGATGCAAGCATATTTCCTTGACTATCACTGGGCATTTCCTCCAAGGACATCAACCATCTTGTATATATCTCCCTGCCTTTGCACCTCAAGAGGAAGGTTCTCCCTGCAGATGTTCTATTGTTTAATTAGACATCTGTATCTTAATGATACTTATTTGACTACCACAGAATAGTACCTCCGGAACTGGATCAGAGAACAATCTATCTCAGCAATGATGGTAGTCTCTTCATGCCCTGCTATTGCAATTATTTCACCAAACTTCAAAAATTTAAAAAGCAAATGACTCGTTTACTCAAGGCTTCTATGTAATAACAGTTGTTAGTGTACAGAATAATTTGTTGCCTCACTTACCGGTCCAACAAGACCAGAATGACTCCATGTAATGTAATCAGCACTTGCATTGGGGTCCCGAGCAGGTGCACAAGTTGCAACAAACAACTGCCCCAAAAAAAGTTGGCACTATTTAAGATTAATTTGGAAAATAGGATTTATGTGTAAATTAGGAAGAATAAAACAAGTGAATTGTGGAGCAAAAACCAGAGAGCAAGAGATTATTACCTGATTATCAGTAGCTATGCTCGGTTGAAGCAAATAAAGGCAATAGTTAGTGTGATTGAAGTTTAATTTTCAAAGGAAAATAAAAGGAGGTATGTGCAGGCTCACATGAACATGTGTGCATGTTTGTATATGCATCTATCAGTTTGTGTTCATAATCTATATACAAAGGACACAATTTTTTTTCTTCAAAACTGTTTAAGTTCAAGAAATTCTTTAATATGCAAGAAAAATGACTATTCAATGAAATGAAACAAAAGTCTTAAGCAAAATAGTTATGGTATGTTTTGACCTTGCTCTCTGCATCAATTCCCACAGCAATTCACCAGTACTCATGTTAAATGCTCTAGGATAGCATATCAGATGAGCCCCTGAGATCAAAGCCATAAGCTACAATCGTCAATCCTTTATATCAAGCTTCATTATAGCAAAATTTAAAGTCAAATATCAAATATATCATCACTGGAAAAAAAATATAGTGAAGGAAAATAAAAGTCTCCTGAATTTTAAGATATTCTCCTGGCTGAGAAAAAAAGAACTATCTGAATAGAACATAACAATCTATCATTACATGATTTTCTATATTCAGATATTGATGGTTTTCATTAACCCATGTAAAGGGTCAGAAAAATCTAATTGAAGAATACTCTTAACCAAGGTTCACAGTATTGGTGCATGCTGCCCTGTACTAAGTGGACCATATGAAATTTTAACTGTGCTAGCATTGCGAATCTTTAACAGATTGTAAGTCTAATATGTGTGGACCTTTAACCTAATGTTCCTCTTGTAACCAGTTTGATGACATTTTTCCTATCCATTACACAACTCTCCAGTGCATCATCCAACCTTTGTTTCTTGACCCTTAATATGGATGTGGGCATATGGTGCACTATTTTCCGTAAGTGATCTTATTGATCGATCATTTTACCACTAGTTCTGCAGCTTTGCTGTAACTTTACGATCTTCAGACAAGGAAAAATTACCAATTTTCTTTTGACTCGAATGAATCCTTCGTTCTCGCATTTAGTTAACATGACTAGATGCATAATGGCTCTGTCAAAGTGTGTTCATATCTATATGGAACCAGCTTTAAGAATTGTTTTCCTATCAAAAAGTCATCTGCCAATCGTCAGATGCATTTTGAATACATTATAATATGCATCTGGGTTTTTGTAGGGCTTTCTACATTCTACAAATACAAGAGCTCTTCTTCTTAACAAGACCATTTTTAATATCTGTTGAACATTTGTACATGACCATACTAATTCAAGCAGTTCTCCACCTTAAAAACTGAGGAGAGTTGCTTCAGAATTTCCAATTATGTACTTCTTTATTCTTGAGTAAGTTATGTCACGCCATCATCCATTCTTGTGCATGTCATTGCCAAGATTAGGGGGAAAGATGACAAATAAATATTTGACATTTTACTTAACAAAGTCTCTATGTAGGATGTCTGGGCCATCTATTTGATTGCTTGAAGAACATTCAGATATTCTTTTGAGAAGCAATAATAATCAAGACCAGAGGAAAACTACTTTCTCGTATTGGAAGAAAGGAAAACATAACAAGAAAAAAAAACATACAATGCAGTCAAGAGGAGTTGCTGTTTTGAGTAGTACATTATTTGCTTTCCTACTAAAACATTAATGCATTTCAGTTTTTAGGTCATTGAACTCTCCCAACATGGATTTCCACCATAATCTAACTTCATTTATCATTGTTCCCAATACATCTTCCTTCAAAGGTTACAATGAGTGTTCCAAAATATCGTTTCTGAATTCATAGAAAAGTAGCAGTGATAACCAAAACAGGATGATCTTTGGTTAGATCCACTATAAATTTACACATATTAGCAAATATAATTCTCAAATTGGTAATTGGTATGTCTTCAATGATTTTTATAACTCTTGCATACACCTTCTTTCTCCATTTCTTTCTATAAATTACCTAAAAAAATGTAACTAACTAGTTAACCTTGTGATAATTGTTTGCCTAAATTTGTATGTAAGCACTCTCTCCTATAATTCAAGACATGGCAATTAAGTTTCAAATGGTATAATTTTGTAAAAAATCACCTTTATTATAACAAAAGTACAGTTCTAAGACACACAGCTACTTGAAATTGCTTGATTTGGCCATTGTTGAAGTGCATTGTATACCGATGCATGTAAAATATGCCGGATACATGCTGAACACTTAGCTTGAGCATTCTATTGCTCTAAATCGAAAATAGGACTTCAAATAAACTGGCCTTATATCAGCTGGTTGGCATCGCTCTCTTGGCAAGGACCAAGGTTCAAACTCTGATGATTGGGACCCCCATTCCCCCAACCATATTTCTCAAAAAAATAGGGACTTTCATACTTTTAAGGCTAGATATATTCAAGATATTTCCTGGATTTTTTTGGGATAGTTAACAGGTTAAAGGCCAGCTTGGTCAGGTTTTGAACCTGATTCGCATATGTCAAGTCCCATCCTCTTTACCACTCAAGAACCACCCTAACACAAACGTGCAAATGAAGAACATACTGTCTACATTCATGTCATCACTCTTATGCTAATACTAACTATATATGTGCTATGCAGTCTGCTAGATACTCACATATTGCAAAGGCCTTTTAAAAAAGGACAAGTTTCTTTTCATTCCTTAATTCCTTCATTTTCTGGTCATCACATCTAACTCTTAATGGACATTCTGAATTATGCCACCAACTTTCTACCTCCCAAGTATTAGCTAATCTGCAGATACCTTCTTCTCTAGAGCTCAATATGTCTATATAAATCACTACATGTTATAGCTTAGCTTGACTAACTTGCCATTTTATGTTCCAAGTTGTTATTTGTTAAAATTTCAATCAAATCAGAGAAAATTTGATCTAATTATTTCTTGATTTTAAGGATCATCAATGATAGAATTCCCTAATTTTAGAGATCTTTTCAAATTTATAAGATTCCCTTGATTTGAATGATCTAGTTATTAAGGAAAACTCCTTATTCTAGACAATGATTTATTTTCTGAATTATATACTAGTTCCATTAGAAGGTTTCTTTATATAATTGTATTATACTTTTCTTGAATAATTAGAGTTTCAACCCTATAAATATGTAACAGCCTTTATGGCTTTATCAATGTAGAAATAATATAAAAACACTTTTTACCCTACTCCATGTTATGCAACTACAGTGAAACAAACAGATAAAATACTAAACAAGAATTGCATATGGATAAGATAAAACTTAAGTTTGTCAATATAATCGATTAAGGGTAAAGAACAATACCTCTTGAGCTGTACAACATCGCAAGTTCTGGAAAACGGATATCATGACGTATACCTATCCCAATACGTCCCACATATGCACCAATCTTCCATAGTAGCTCCTTGAAATATATTGGATTCTTAAAGAAGCTATTAGTTATAGCATGCTTAATGAACAACAATTGGATGGAATATGAGATATATAAAAATTTAATTTTACAGAATTCTAATATTTGCATTATAACTTTGGATGGTTCAGAAAATTAGCCATCCTCAAGTGTCAAGCTTTTATTCTATTATCTGTCAATTCCTAGTCTTAAACCAAATAAGGTTGGATGTCAGATCTATTACTCTAGAAGTTATTTCATTAAGATATCTCAATTATATTCTTCATTTCAGAAGATCATTTTTGTTTCCACCGAAAAAAATCCATGTCAACAATCATCTACATACATGCATATTGAGATGCTATGTACAGACGTTTTCAAAAGTATAACTTGACCTGATCTGAATGTGGTCTTAAATTATTCAGGAGTTCATAGATTACTGACAAAGCATTGGATAGCTTGGGGGTAAGGGCCATATATTTTTGCCCATTCATTGCTACTTTTTTTCAAAAAGGATGGAGAATACCAATTGCCAATCTTAAGTTAGTCTAGATTAGTCATCAAACATCAAATGTTCTAGCATTTGAAGTCTATTTGGAGTACGTGGTACAAAGTTCAATAAGTCATGGCATAAGATAATTGAATAATTTAACAGCACTCATCTATGAGAGGTACCTGAGACTACAATTGTAGGTTCCTCTCCAGCTGTGAGAAAATCAGATTCCCTGAAGCTAACCTCTCCCGGCATGTCAAAATCAAATAGATGCAACTGTAAATTGTCACAAGGTCACTGAAACACTTATAGGAGCATCAGACCAGGAAGTTCAAGCTAACAACTAGACTATTTTTTATCCATTAAATATGATTGAAGAACTAGTGTACTTGGAACTGTACTTTTTTTCATAATTATATGAATCACATGAAAAGCAACACAAATTCCTTACTTTTCTATGTCTGACTTTTAACTTCCCGTCTGGTCCAAAAACACAACCTGTGTTAAATAACTGACCTACAGCCAGTTCAGGTATTGATCCACCTACTATTGTGATTCCATTACAGCGAGCAACTTCTGATAGCATGGAGATTGATGAAGATACAGCTTTAGCATCTTTATACTCCGCATATTTTGCAAGTTCTTCAGTGATAAAGGACAATTCCATATTTCCTATTATAATTGTTAAAAACAAAGACTAATTCCCACATGATTTTTTAGTTAAGCAAAAGCAAAGCTAGGACTACTGAATAAGATTGATTAACAAGAAGCAAAATTTCCATGGTCATAACATTTTACCTAGGTCTGCAGCCACATATGTGTTTGATGCTAAATTTAAGAGGCAGAAGCCAATTGTAGAGGAGCAAATTATTATAAATTACATTTAAAAGCTACAAATTTTTTATGCAAACTATCAAGCCTGAATACATCCTCCAAAGTACCAAATCAAATTTTACCATAATACAAGCTAACCATATTAATTCTATAGGAATTAAAATAACATAAACTCAACTCAACTCAACTCATCTAAGCCTTTTCCCAATTTCATGGGGAGGAATTAAAATAACATGTTAAGTTTAAATTTTAGAAAAGGAAAGGACAAGAAACAGAGATCAAAGTAACACCAACAAACTCTTTCAATTCATAGTATCCTCCAATACAAGCTACAGGTTGTGATAGCTCTAGCAGACCAACATATAAATCATGGCACAACGCCAACGTATAATTTTTCATGACAATACCTTATCTTATTTTGATGCAATTGTAACAACTACAAAAAAACTAATACCTAGTTATTATGAGTATGTAAAAAAAATACATAGACAACTTGTAAACCATGATTTGAAAAAAAAGGGATGCACGCCGTGAGCGTGCGGCAGCGCGATGCCGCACGATTCGCACTGCCGCATGCTACAGCGCGCTTCGCGCATGGCAGCAACCGTGCCGCTGCGGGCGGCATGGAAGGGGAGGGGCTGACCCTCCCCTTGCTGCTATAAGAAGGGCATGGCCCCCTCCTCCCCATTGCCGCCATCCCATTCCCATTGGTAAACCCCCCCCCCCCACCTTGGCTACCTGACAAAGAGAGAGACAGAGAGGGAGAGAGGAGGACAGGGAGGGGAGGATGTGCGGGTGAGCCACGACCGTGCCGAGGCCATGCGGCATCGTGCACCTCTCCGACGGCCACTCTGGCGGAGGGAGTGGCCGGGGAGTTGTTGTGAGGGCCGCCGGCCAGCCCTCCTATACTCGAAAGCCAAGCCGGGTCCCGCATGGTTGGTTTGGGCCGGTGGCGTGCTCGCCAGTTCGCCGGGCCCGAGCCCCGAGCGCCAGCCCCCACCTGTGCCAAGGAGGCGTCCGGTGGGGTCCGACCAGCCTACCTGGCCAGCTGTGCCACTGCCACAATGGCGGTGGCGAGAGAAGAGAAAGAGAGAAAGAAAGAAGGAAGAGAGGGAAAGAGAGAGGGGAAGTGGCCACCGGCGATGGTTGGCACGGAACCGTTCGCCGGTGGCCGGTCGAACCCCGGGACGGGGCCGGCGGTGGCCGGATGAACCCAGGGAGAGGGGGGGAAGAAGAAGTGAGGGAGGGGCTGGGCTGAGCCTGGGAAGTTAGCCCTTTTGGGTTGATTTTTTGGGCCCTTAATCGGGCCAGCCCAACAAATGAATGATGGGGTTTGGATCAGTATTGATACTAGTTTTTTGGGGTATTTTTATTTCTCATTTGGGCTTATATATTTGAAGATATTCAAACCTCAAGTTGGCCCTAGGAATTGACTAGGTAGAGTTTAGAAATATTTTGATGTGCAGATTTTGGAGCCTAAAAATTAAAAAATTAAAGCTGTAGGTACCCAGATGCCCAAATAGCCGATTTGCATTTTTTGATTAGCGTCAGATGGTAAGTAAGCTATTTATCATAATTTTTATAAATTATTAAAGAATAAAAATTATGAATTTAAATGCTACACTAATATTTATTGCATTAATTGGAAAATAAAAAATGGATTTGGTACTCTTATACGCAAGTGATCATTGGCCATGATCATCTTTATAATTATTATATTTTTGTAAATGATTTGGTACCTATACCTGCATCTAATCTATTGACATAGTATTTGAAATTATCAAAAGTTTTATAAATGTACATGTGCATTTGACATGTTTAAACCACTGTAATTATGAAAAGTATATGGATTGTATTTTTCAAATATACACGTTAGCATGGAGATATGGAATGAAAATGATATTTTGTTAATATACTATTATGTGTCATCACGGTCCACTATTACATGACAAGATATGCTACACGACTCTAGGACCCACCTCACAGGGGCTACATATGTGAGAGACAAACCCGAGGGGTATTCTGTTGATGCCGGGACCCACCTTCATAGGGGCAATATATGTGAGGGACACACCCGAGGGGTGTTCTGTTACACGACTTTGGAACCCACCCCCACAGGGGCTACATATGTGGGGGGTACACCCGACGGGTGTTCTATTGATGCCAGGACCTTTCCTCCATAGGGAATATATATGGAGGATACACCTTTAAGGTGTTCTGTTTACATGAACGTAGTGTATGACCATGGAACATTGGTATAAAATGAAATTTTACATGTTATTTATAGTGGTACAGTGGTTTGATTTGAAATTATATTTTAAAATGCCATATGGCAATAGCTTCAAAATTATTTTAAGCATATGATATGCATGATGTGATAATATGACGAAATGTATTTGAAAAATGGAAGCTTATGTGTTTTATATGAAAATTTGATTTGCTAAAAGCTTAAAATAATTATATTATATTATAGTAGGCTTACTTATTGAGTATGAGCTAATTTAAATCTCACAATATTTTTCAGAGCCATAGATCTGACGATGGGGACATGGGGTAGTTGGAGCAGCTATCAGTGTGACTTAGATCCAACATTTTGTTGTAACCCCATTGATTTATTTATTTTGGCATGTAGACGAAAATATATAATTATGGCTTATATTAAGAATATTTTGGATGAATTTAGTTATTACCCCTCCTTGTATTAAGTGATATGTTTCAGGACGCCTTGTATGCCAGGTATGCGGTGGGTTGCCACCCCTAAATCCAACATTGGGTCTGGAGCGTGACAGCTTTTGTGGTATCAGAGCCTAGGTTTGACCTTAGGAACAAATACATGATGACACTAGGCAAAACAGTAGGATAACATTCAGAGGGTGATAACTCTATTAGGATTTCAAGTAATATGTTTTGAATGCCTGAAATTTAGTGGTTTATAAATATGTTGACTGGAACCTAACCTTAGCAGGAGTTAATAATGCCCCATCGCATCAGGAGTTTGCGACATATTGGGGACTCCAGGCTGGTGACATTAGCTAGCAGGGAGGCCAGCAAGCTTCTGGTTCTAATAATTTGGTTGGCAATGATCAACCGCAAGTTCAGGCCCAAATACTCCAGGCTCTTGCGGGAATGTTGCAAGTTATGCAAGTCATGCAGCAACAGATTCAGCAAATCCTGCCTGCTCAGCCTGCCTCTCCCGCTTCACAGACTCAGTCGTCTCCTACCCTACAGACTGAGCCTGCTCTTCCTACTCACCCCAAGCAGCCTACTTAGTCGGCTCCATCTTAGCCCTAGCAAGAAGGGGGCCGGAGCTTTACTGAATTTAAAAGCCTAGCCCCTGTTCCTTTTTGTGCTTGCTGATGCTGAAAAATGGATGAGGGAGATGGAGAAAGCCTTTGCAGTCCACGGTAGCCAAAATGAGGAGCGAATTAGATTCGCCACTTACCTCCTCCAGGGGGAGGCATATGATTGGTGGCCACTGGTGGAGCAGTGATTGGGTGGACATGCTATTTCCTAGGAAGAGTTTAAGGAGGTCTTTTAAGATAAATACTTCCCCAATAGTGTGCAGAGATAGATGCAGTCTAAGTTTGTCAAACTGGAGCAAGGGAATCTTTCTGTAGCCCAGTATGAAGCCGAGTTTACCCAGTTGCCCAGTTTGCTCCAAACATTGTGACCACTGAGAGAGCCAAGATCATCAAATTCACAAAGGACTGAGGCCTAGACTGATGCAAGCAGTCAATGCATTTGAGCTCTCCACTTTCAGTGCTGTGGTGAACAAGGCCCTAGTGATTGAGAAGGATATGAGTGTGGTCTAGAGGGAGTGGGAGTAGCAGAAGAAGAGGAAGGGGTCTTCTCCTAGCCAGTCTTCAAGGTAGGCCAAGAAGAAAGGTGCTCATCAGACCCCTCAGGACTGAGGGGCAAGGAGACCCGTTGCCTTCACTGCGGGAGGTTCCACTTGGGCAGGCGGTGCCACATGATGTCTGGTGCTTGCTTCATATGTGGGAAGTTTAATCACAAGATGGCCACCTGTCTTCTTGGAAGGATCAGCAGCCTCCTTCGGATTAGGGTAGGAACTAGCAGCAGTTGCCTAGGGCCCAGGGAAGGGTCTTCACCCTTACACATCAGGATGCTGCCGCTTCTAACTCTGTGGCGATAGGTACGCCTGTTACTCAAGTACTCCTTTAAGAATATTTTATTCATATGCGATGTGATACATTGATCATGAATGATAAAAACAATGTTAAACCTCATAACATCTGAGACAAACTAAACTTTGTGATCAGGTATGTTTAAAGTGAGCAACATTTATGCTCAAATCTTAGTAGATCCAGGTGCCACACATTCACTTATATCTGGCACTTATCTCGCCAAGGATGCATCTTTGACACCCGTTCCTCTAGAGCAAGAGTTGCACATTGCTTTTCAAATGGTGTTGTTATGAAGGTAGACTCAGTATGCAGATCCTACCTGATTAACATGGGGGATAGGAGGTTGAAGGATGATCTAATCATCCTCCCACTGAAGTCGTTTGATGTTATCCTTGGGATGGACTGGTTGGCCTCCTATCATGCTTCAGAAGATTATTTCAGAAAAATGATGATCTTCAAAATTCCTAATCAACCTGAATTCAATTTTATTAGAAGTCAGGAGCATCTGGCATCAGTGTTCGTATCAGCACGGTAGGCTACAAAGTATTTGAAGAAAGGTGGCCAAGGATTTCTTGTTGTGGTCAAAGACTTTCAGTAGGAAGAGGTCAAGTTGGAGGATATTCCAATGGCTCAGAGTTTCCTAATGTCTTCCCGAATGATTTGACCGAATTGCCTCCAGACCAGGATGTTGAGTTCACCCTTGATTTGGTCCCTGGCACTGGACCTATATCCAAGGCCCCATCATGCATGGCCCCAGCTGAGCTTAAATAACTGAAGAGCCAATTGCAAGAGCTCCTGGACCAGAGATTTATCAGACCTAGTGTCTCTCCTTGGGGTACTCCAGTATTATCTATCAAGAAGAAGGATGGTAGTCTTTGGCTCTGCATTGATTACCGAGAAATCAATAAGGTAACAGTGCGGAACAAGTGTCCTTTGCAGAGGATTGATGATCTATTTGATCAACTCCAAGGAGCTCAGGTATTCTCAAAGGTTGATCTTCTGTCAGGATACCATCAGCTCAAAGTCAAGGCTGGGGATGTGCCTAAGATAGCATTCAGAACCAGGTATGGCCACTATGAGTTCTTGGTGATGCCGTTTGGGTTGACTAATGCCCCGACAGTATTCATGGACTTGATGAACATAATCTTTAAGCCATGCTTTGATCAGTTTGTGGTGGTCTTCATTGATGACATCATGATGTATTCTAAAAGCCAAGAGAAGCATATGGACCACCTGAGGATTGTTTTGCAAATTCTTCGAGAGAAGAAGCTTTATGCCAAGCTATAGAAGTATGACTTCTGATTAAGCCAAGTATCCTTCTCCCAAAGTGAATTGAGGTTGTTGTAAACTGGAGTCAGCCTTCCAATGTATCTGAAGCTTCTTGGGGTTGGCTGGATATTATCGTAGATTCTTGAAGGGCTTCTCTCGCATTGCTCTACCTCTGACTTGCTTGACCCAAAAGTGAGCAAAGTTTGATTGGACCGAGGAGTATGAGAGAAGTTTCCAGGAGCTGAAGCAACACCTAGTGTCAGCCCCCATCCTTACCCTTCCGTCGGGATCTGGAGGATTCACCCTATACACGGAAGTTTCTCAGAAGAGATTAGGATGTGTTCTGATACAGAATGGGAAGGTGATAGCCTATGCCTCTAGACTACTAAAGCCATATGAGCAGAATTATACTCATGACCTGGAGTTGGCTACTATGATTTTTGCCTTGAAGATTTGGCGGCATTATCTATATGTGGAGGCTTGTGATGTGTATACAGACCACAAGAGTCTAAAATATATTTTTACTCAGAAGTAGCTAAAATTGAGGCAGAGGAGGTGGATGGAGCTACTGAAAGATTATGACCAAAACCTGCACTATCATCTAGGGAAGGCCAATGTGGTAACGATGCCTTAAGTAGGAAGTCCTCTTCAGAGTTAGCTTCTTTGATCACTTCTCAACCACACATCTAGAGGTACCTGAAGAAGTTGGAGGTTGGATTGCGAGTACAACGATTCGATGGACAGGTAGCAGCACTAGTACTCCAGCCAACCTTGATAAACAGATCAAATCCTTCCAGAAAGAAGACTCGGACCTGCAAAGGATTAAAGAAGCTATGCAATCATGGGTTCTAAATAAATTTGATATAAGGGAGGATGGATCCCTATGATTTGATGGCAGGCTCTGTGTGCTGAATGTGGAGGAACTAAGGGCAGAAATTCTGCAGGAGGCTCACTATTCTTCCTATTCACTGCACCCAGGAGGCACCAAAATATACAGAGATCTTAAAGAAAACTTCTAGTGGAAGGGAATGAAGAGAGACTGCTCAGTATGTGGCCAAATGTTTAGTATGTTAGCAAGTGAAGGCTAAGCATTAAAGGCCTGCAGGACCCCTTCAGTCTCTGATGATTCCATAGTGAAAATGAGAGATGATCACTATGGATTTCATAACCGGTCTGCCTAAGACCACTAGAAACAATGATGCAGTATGGGTCATTGTAGACAGATTGACGAAGTCAACCCATTTCCTGTCGTTTAGAGTTGGGATCTCCAGTGAGAGATTGGCCAACATGTATATTGAGCAGATTATAAGGCTTCATGGTGTTCCCGTATCCATTGTATCAGACCGAGATACCAGGTTTGTGTCCCAATTCTAGAAGAGTTTTCATAGAGATCTAGGGACCAAACTGAACTTCAGCACAGCCTTCCATCCCCAGACAGATGGGCAGTTGGAGAGGACTATACAAATCCTAGAGGACATATTGCAAGCCTGTGTGATGGACTTGGGTGGTGCTTGGGACAGCCACTTATCTTTAGTGGAATTTGCTTATAATAACAGCTACCAAGCCAGTATTCAGATGGCTCCATTTGAGGCTCTGTATGGTAGGAAATGCAGAACTCCCGTATGTTGGGATGACATGGGGGAGAGAAAACTGTTAGGCCTTGAGCTAATTCGGCAGACTATAGAGAAGGTGCAGTTGATTAGAGAATGACTCCGCACAGCTCAGAGTCAACAGAAGAGCTATGCTGATGTGAGAAGGAGGGAGCTAAAATTCTAAGTTGGAGACCATGTCTTTCTAAAGGTATCACCAACTAAGGATGTGATGAGATTTGGGATTAAAGGTAAGCTGAGTCCATAATACATTGGGCCATTTAAGATTTTGAGCAGAATAGGGGAGGTGGCTTACAGCCTGGCATTACCTCCGGCACTCTCTAGGGTACACAATGTATTCCATGTCTCCATGTTGAGTAAGTACATTCCTCACCCCAGCCATGTGATAGAGTTTGAGCCTATTCAGTTGAGGAGGGATCTATCATATGAAGAGCGGCCTATGCGTATCGTGGATTGCAAGAATCAAGTGCTGAGATGTCGTAGCATTTCCTATGTCAAGGTTCAGTGGAGCCACCATTCCGAGAGGGAGGCTACTTGAGAGCTTGAGGAAGAAATGAAAAAGAATTATCCTCATTTGTTTGTAACCTAGTCTATGTAAATGAAAAGGATTAATGATTATTATATTTTTGAATCTCCATTGTATTTTTGAATCTTCAAATGTTTGGCATAGTCGACTTGATCGTGTGAATTTTGATCGTATTCATCGTATAAAAAATCTTAATCTAATTTCTAAAGTTCATATTGATAGAAAGTTCAAATGTGAGATTTGTATTCAAGCCAAGATACCGAGAAAACCTTTTAATTAGTAAATAGGAGTTAAACACTTCTTGAATTAGTTCATAGCGATGTATGTGACTCTACCAAGTTTCCTATACAGGGAGAAAGTTGTTACTTTGTAACATTCATTGATGACTTCTCTTGATATTGTCACATATATTTGATAAGATCTAAGGATGAAGTATTAGATAGGTTTAAGATTTATAAGGTAGAGGCTGAAACCCAAACTAAGAAAAAGCTTAAGAAACTTAGATTAGACCACGGTGGTGAATATACCTCAAATGAAATGACTCTATTTTATCAAAAATATGAGGTTATTCATAAAGTTACACCACCATACTCTCCTCAGTCCAATGGTATAGCTGAACAAAAAATCGTACCTTAATGGATATGGTTAACTCAATATTAATCAGTTCAGGAGTACCGAAGAACTTATGGGGAGAAGCTCTATTAGCTGCCAGTTATATCTTAAAAGGATACCCTTTAAGGATAGTCCTAAAACATCTTTTGAGCTTTAAAAAGGTAGAACACCCAGACTATATTACCTTAAAGTATGGGGATGCTTAGCTATGGAACCTGAACCTAAGAGAAGAAAAATAGGACCTAAAACTGTAGATGCTATCTTTATAGGTTATTCCTTAGATAGCAGTACCAATAGGTTCCTAGTGATAAACTCTGATATAAGTGGCATTTCAAATAATACTCTTATCGAATCAAGAGATGCTACGTATTTTAAAATATTTTTCCTTTTAAGAACCAAGTACCAAATCAACTCTCTTCTAATCCTTTCTTGGTTCATGATTCTTTTGAAGCAGGGTCCTCTAATGAATCAAAGAAAAGAAAAAGATCTAATCCTAAAGGTGGACCTTCTGAACTTAGAAAAATTTTAAGGATAAGAAAGAAAAAAAGACCTTGGTGAAGGTTTCTTTACTTTTTTAGTCGAAGGCGAACCTTCCTCTTTTTTAGAGGCAATGTCTTCACCTGATGCTCCTTTTTGGAAGGAAGCTATTCTTTCTGAATTTAATTCAATCTTACAAAATAAAACTTGGATCTTATCTGATTTACCCCCTGGAAGTAAACCTTTAGGGTATAAGTAGGTATTTAAGAAGAAATTTAGTCTTGATGGTTCAATAGAAAAGTATAAAGCTAGATTAGTAGCCAAAGGGTATAACCAAAAGAAAGGGTTAGATTTCTTTGTTACCTATTCTCCTGTAGCAAGAATAACAACCCTTAGATCACTTCTTTCTATTGCTTTCATTCATAAGTTAATCATTCATCAAATGGATGTAAAGACTGTGTTCCTTAATGGAGATCTTGAGGAGGAGATCTATATGGAACAGTCAGAAGGTTTTGTTGTAAAGGGACAAGAAAATAAGGTTTGTAAACTTATTAAGTCCCTTTATGGTCTTAAACAGGCTCCTAAACAATGGCATGAGAACTTTGATCATATTATTCTATCTTTTGAATTTCAAATCAATAATCATGATAAGTGTGTCTATTCTAAGATCATCGACAATGATTGTGTAATCCTTTGTTTATATGTCGATGATATTTTAATTTTTGAAGCATCTCTTGAAATTATTTCAAGTGTTGAATATTTTTTCTCTTCTAAGTTTGATATAAAAGATTTAGGTGAAGCAGATGTAATCCTATGGATGAAGCTTATCAAATCCCATGAAAGGATAACTCTCTCCTTTTCTTATTCTATAGAAAAAATGATCAAGAAGTTTGGTTATTCCAATCTTAAACCAGTATCTACTCCTTTTGATCCTAGCTTTCACCTAAAGAAAAATTTAGGTGACCCAATTAATCAATTAAAGTATTCTAAAATTATAGGATCTCTCTTATATGTAGCAAATAGGACAATACTTGATATTGCCTATGTTGTAGGAAGACTTAGTAGATATAATTAAAATCCTGATCAATCTCATTGGATAGCCTTAGAAAGAGTGTTCCAATATTTAAAGGGAACACTTAATTTCTCTTTGATGTTCACTGAATACCCTGAGGTGTTGAGGGTTACAGTGATGCTAATTGGGTCGCTGATTCTCATGATTTAAAATCAACCACCAGATATCTCTTTCTTCTTGACGGTGCTGCTATTGCCTGTGTTGGTCCAGATAGCAACCCAAGAGGGGGGGGGGGGGGGGAATTGGGTTTTTAAAAAATATAAACTCTTTTAAAAATAAACCCCAGCGAAAATAAAAACTTAGATTCACACAAATTAAAACAGAATATGCACAAATAGATAGTTAATGATAATGAGACAATCACGGCAAACACAGGAGATTTTATAGTGGTTCGGTGTACCTACACCTACATCCACTCCCAAGTATCTCTTGGGTCCAGACTATAATCAATATGATTACAGCAGAGTTGTTTTGCAAGCTCACAACTCGAACTTATTATTTTCCTGGTTGCACAACGAACCCAGCTGGTTTTCAAGGCTCACCAGCACAAAACCTTACACTACAAGCTAATGCTTGCACAAGGCTAACAGCCTCAACTGAATCAATCACCAGATTGACCCAGCAAACAATATTTGTTTTACAAGATAAACAACTCCTCCAATGAGCAAATATACAATAATGAAATAGGAATAAAAAGATAGGAATCAAAGCCTGATTTGCAGATCTTGGTGGCTTGCTCCTTCTCTTATTTTGAGTGGATCTTCCTTCAAGGTGCTCTTGAGACTCAGAAGATCAGAAAACTAGGGCTTGCTTCTTCTCTTGAGATTTCTTCAAAATTGAGCTTTGAAAGCTTGGAATCTCTCTCTTTTCTTTTGGGGAATCAGTATAATCTTTCCTTTCGAATTTTTCCTCTTTTCTCTTTTGATTTTCTGATGGGTTTCTAAGATTTTTCTCTATTCTTATCTTTTTGTCTCTCTCTCTCTTTCGGATGCAGCAAGCCCCCTTCTTATAGGTCCCGATTAATCCATAAATAGTTTGAAACTATCCGTTAGAAACAAGTGTAAGAAGAATTAGAACCAAAAATAGCAATAGCCGTTGAGATTAAAAAAGATAAAAGTAAAGTTTAGAGTCGTTCTGACAATTCTGGAGTCGTATCTGACAAACTGGAGTCGGCTCTAACTTTTCTGGAGTCGGCTCTAAATCTAAAATCCCCAAATCGCTTGAACTGGAGTCGTCTCTGACTTTTCTGGGATCGACACAAAAATCTTCTGGAGTCGACTCTAATAGTCCGGGAGTCGACTCTAAATCGTGGCCTAAAAAACTATCGTTCTATCTTGTCTGTTGGAGTCGGCTCTAACAGGTCAGGTGTCGACTCTAACTTCTATGCCGGATTCCGGAGTCGACTCTGCGATTCTAGGTGTCGACTCTAATGTCTGTAATCTTACCTTGACATTAGATTCAAACCAGAACATGATTTGACTCATTATTTTGATTATTAATCGACTTATAAGCTAAAAAACTTAATCAAAATCATTAGTAACTTCAAATGTTATACTCAAATAGTTTTGTTAATCATCAAAATCATCAATTGAGTCAACAATCTCCCCCTTTTTGATGATGATAAAAACTTTGAGTATATGCATTAAAAATTCATTTGAATTAAGGATTATAGACATTGTTAAAGCTTTAAAACTTCCTAACAGAGAATTTGATGCCAATTTTCAAAATAAACTTTAAAAACATACTTGAGTTCTCTTATAAACATCAATCAAGATGATTTAACTTTATATGGAAAATTATTAAGCTCCCCCTGCATTGAATAACTCCCCCTATGTAGATAAACTGAATTCGATTGAACATTTTTTATTAGAATTTATAAATCTCAAAATTTCTCTCCTTCTTTTAGATATGCCAATTGATTAAGAAATCTTATATTTTTTCATTCTCTTTCTCTTTCTCCTTTATGCATATACAATTATCTCTCCCCCTTTTTTGTTATCAGCAATAAGGTGAATTTAAAAATAATAAAGAAGGTTATCAGAGCGAGGTTGTTGGTTCATTCATTCATAGAGATAGTAAATGGTTCTCATAGACAAATTTGCAATAAAAGGATAATTGTATTTCAATGCAAGATTCATTACATGTGTCAATTCAAGTACATTTACAGTAAAGTGACATATTCAAGTATATTCATAGTAAAGCAAAATTCCTAGATAGAAGCTATCAAGGTAAAGCTAGAAATCCTAAGATACAAACTAGGATAAGACACGGTATCAAAATCAAACATGCTTGTAAACAATTTTCTTCAAATGACCAATTATTTCCATAATCTCATCTTTTTGGTCTTTCTTAAATCTTTTAAGACAAGCTTCAACTTGAGAAACAGCGAGGTCGATATCTTTCTTTAGTTGACTGGTAGCATGAAGATAAGTTCCAGAACCGTCTGCAATGCCTTCCATCCTTTCAAAAATCTTATGAAGATCAGTACTAAAGGATTCTACAGAGTTGCTAATGGAAAATAAAATTAAGTCAAGTCTGGAATTGATTTCTTCCTTCAACTGTTTGAACTCATCTCTTAACTGACACATCTCATTTGTCCTTTGACTGTCATACTCAGCCAGTAAAGCTCTGAGCTGACCAATCTGCTCATCAAAAAATCTTCCAGATACCAAAGCTGACTGATGTGGAGGTGAAGGATGAGTGCTCGGTCCAGCCTCTGAAGGTCCAGCAGTAGATGGTCCAGGAATATCCTCTCCTCTGGCCTTCTCAACTCTAACTTCCTCTGCTCTGGTCTCTTGTCCTCTTTTTATCCAAATATCATTCTCTTTTTTGAAGCCCATGCTGTGAATTGTAGAGACACTATAATAATCAGTATGCCTTAATTTTCTTAGTGGCTCATTATCCATTATTAGCACACCTTGGCTTCTAAAAACTAAGGTCAGAATCATACCATATGGCAGTGTTGATCTCCTCTTGGTTGTTGCTTCTGCCATTTAACCAATCATCATTCCAGCTAAATTAACAGGTCTTCCAGTAAGGATACAGTCCATCAACAAGATGTCTCGCTCTGAGACATACTCAAACCTTCCAATTTTAGGAAACAAGATTCTTCCACAAATATTATGAAGTAACCTGAGTTCCAACTTTAGTTGATTAGCCATGATTTCTTTAAACTCAAATACTTCTCTCCCTAACATCCTAGATAGGGCACCTCCTCTATCATCATGTTGATACTCAACTAGTCCAATAGTAGGCATCTCCAATAAATTTTCAAGAGTCTCGGCCATGATTATCACTTTGGTTCCTCTTACAAAACTCACTAAACCTCCCTCTCCTCTACATAAATCATTGTAGAATTCTCTCACAAGGGCAGGGTACGTAGGGACATCCAAAGAACAAACTTTCTCCCATCCCATTTCCTTCAATAAACAGCCAATAGCGAAGCCCTCCGAAGCAAAGAAATCAAAATCTACTTTTCTTCCAGTTGTAATGGCCTTACCCGCTAATTGATCTACCCGTGGAGAAGATGGTGAAGGTGGAGAATCATCTTGGGTGGCAGATGATGAAGACGGTGAGGGTTGCCTATGAATCGAACGATGCTTTATGGGAACGGTCGATCCTCCAATGATAGCATGCTTCTTAGGAGCCATAGGAATTGATTGGAATGAGTTATTGAGATATTTGAGGGATTTAGAGGGGTTGGAATCGGTTTGGAACGGCTTTGGAACGGATTAGGAGACGTTAGGTTTCGTTTGGGTATCGACTCTGCCTTTTTATTTTGACCTTGTTCCACTTAGAGTCGACTCCCGCAAAGCGAGGTGTCGGCTCTGGACTAGAGAATCTGTGTGCCCGAATTAGAGTCGGCTCTACAGAAGTCGGAGTCGGCTCTAATTGCCCAGACAGAACATCGAAATATGAAGGTGTCGACTCCATAAACTGCAGGTGTCGACTCCACAAACTGCAGGTGTCGACTCCACAAACTGCAGGTGTCGACTCCAATAGTTTCAGTGATAAAAATTTAAATTTTAAGGATCTGAAAATAATTAAATTAATCATCAAACTCTAGATAAGTGTTCCTTACAATTGGAGAAATAATGAATCAAATTTCTAGATAAATTTTCTTATTGAACATAGAGGATTTTCAAGAAATTGAAGAAATCTAGATAGTTATCCTTAAGAGTTTCAGAAAATCATTCTAAAGGATCACAAACTCCTAATTCTTCTCTAAGATAACAAAATCTTTCCTCACTTAATGGTTTGGTAAAAATATCAGCTAATTGATCATTAGTGTTAACATATTCAAGACAAACATCATTGTTGGAAACATGTTCTCTAATGAAGTGATGTCTAATTTCAATGTGTTTAGTTCTAGAGTGTTGGATTGGATTCTTAGTTAGATTGATGGCACTAGTGTTATCATATCTAATAGGAATTTTATCAAGTGTGATACCATAATCTTCAAGTTGTCGCTTAATCCAAAGGATTTGAGCACAGCAACTTCCAACTGCAACATACTCTGCCTCAGCAGTGGATAATGCAACCGAACTTTACTTTTTGCTAAACCAAGAGATTAAGTTACTTCCTAAAAGTTGGCATGCACCACTTGTGCTCTTTCTATCTAATTTACAACCAGCATAGTCAGAATCAGAATAAGAAATCAATTTTAAGGTAGAGTCTCTAGAATACCATAATCCTACATTTTTAGTTCCATTTAAGTATCTAAAGATTCTTTTAACAGCAATTAAATGTGATTCCTTAGGATTTGACTGATATCTTGCACATAAACAAATAGAAAACATAATATCTAGCCTACTTGCAGTTAGGTAAAGAAGTAATCCGATCATACCTCGGTAATACTTCTGATCTACATTCTTACCTTCTTCATCCTTATCCAATTTGCATGAGGGACTCATTGGCGTACCAAGGGGTTTAGCAGATTCCATACCAAACTTCTTGAGTATTTCCTTTGTGTACTTTGTTTGGTTGATGAAAATCCCTGCTTTCTCTTGTTTGATTTGAAGTCCAAGGAAGAAGTTGAGTTCTCCCATCATGCTCATCTCGAATTCTCCCTCATTAACTTAGCAAATTCATGAAAAAGGAGATTGTTAGTAGCACAAATATAATGTCATCAACGTAAATTTGAATAATTAATAAATCCTTTTCTTTTCTTTTTAAAAATAAGGTTTTATCAACATTTCCTCTAGAAAAATCATTTTAATTAAAAATTTACTTAATCTATCATACTAAGCTCTAGGTGCTTGCTTTAAACCATAAAGTGCTTTATGTAATTTGAAAACGTGGTTTAAAATTTTGTGATCTTCAAAACCAGGAGTTGTTCAACATAAACTTCCTCATTTATAAAACCATTTAAAAATATACTTTTAACATCCATTTGAAATAAGTTGAAATTTATATGACATGCAAATACAAGTAGTAGCCTAATGGCTTCTAATCTAGCAACAGGTGCAAAGATTTCATCAAAATCTATACCTTCTTCCTGATTATATCCTTTGCAACTAATCTAGCCTTATTTCTAATCACCAAGCCATTTTCATTCAATTTATTTCTAAAAACCCATTTAGATCCTATTATAGGGTGGTTTTTAGGTCTGTCTACTAGGATCCAAACTTGGTTCCTAGTGAATTGATTTAACTCTTCCTGCATTGCTAACATCCAATAACTATCTTTCTCAGCTTCTTCTATAGTTTTAGGTTCTATATGAGATACAAATGCAAGATGATTATTGATATTTCTCATTGATGATCTAGTCCTTACACCTTGAGATGGATCACCTATGATTAGGTCTTTAGGATGACCATAAGCATATCTCCAATCTCTAGGTAGATCTTTATCATTATGAGCAGTATCAATACCATCATCCTTAGGTGAGTCATCATCCTTAACTTCAGGTTCTTGATCTGAAGATACATTTAATTTTTCAATACCTCTTTCAATCAAAGATGTATCTTCCTCATCATCAATTTATCCAAACTTGATGCTAAAGACTCATCAAACACTATATGAATGGATTCTTCTACAACTAAGCTTCTTTTATTAAATACTCTATATGCCTTGCTAGATGTAGAATATCCTAGGAAAATACCTTCATCAGACTTTGCATCAAACTTCCCAAGATTGTCCTTTCCATTGTTATGAATAAAGCATTTACAACCAAATGCATGAAAATAACCTAAATTTGGTTTCCTATTATGCCATAGTTCATAGGGAGTCTTCTTAAGGATAGGTCTAATCAGGGCTCTATTTAGGATGTAACATGCTGTGTTTATAGCTTCCGCCCAAAAATATTTTGGAAGTTGGCTTTCATAGCATGGTACGGGCCATGTCTTCTAAAGTCCTATTCTTTCTTTCTACAACTCCATTTTGTTGAGGTGTCCTAGGTGCTAAAAAGTTATGATGTATGCCTTTTTCAAAACAGAATTTTTCAAATAAGTGATTTTCAAATTCAGTTCCATGATCACTTCTAATAGACACTATGGTAGTGTTTTTCTCATTTGTGACTTTCTTAACGAATTTCAGGAATATTGAGAAAGTCTCATCTTTGTGAGCCAAAAATATTACCCAAGTGAATCTAGAGTAATCATCTACTATCACTAGACCATATTTCTTTCCTCCTAGACTTGTGGTTCTAGTAGGTCCAAAAAGGTCCATGTGTAGTAGCTCTAGTGGCCTAGTAGTTGAAACAATTCTTAGATTTGAAAGAAGTTCTTGTTTGTTTTCCAAATTGACATGCATCACAGATTCGATTATTTTCAAAATTTAAGCTAGGAATACCTTTAACTAGATCCATTTTCAATAGTTTAGAAATTAGGTGTGTGCTTGCATGACCTAATCTACGGTGCCATAGCCAACCAATCTCATTCATCTTAGCATTATTACTCAAATCAATTAAGTACACATTGCCATAACGTTTACCAACAAGAATAATGCTATTATCAATGGGATTAGTAACAGTGCAAATAGAAGCTTCAAAGGAAACTTTGAAACCTTTATCACACAGTTGGCTAATACTTATCAAATTATGTTTAAGTCCATCACATATAAAACATTATCAATATGAGTAGATGGAGTAATTTGAATCTTACCAATACCCATGATATGGCCTTGACCATTATCACCAAAAGTAACTACTCCACCTCTTTTTGATTCAAGGGTGATGAATTGATCTTTGTCACCCGTCATGTGTCTTGAGCAACCACTATCAGGTACCATTTTTTTCAGTCTGATGGCTGCAAGACACTCCTGCAAAATATTCATATCTTAACTTTAGGTACCCAAGCCTTCTTGGGTCCTTCATGGTTAGATGCATTAAATATTGTTCCTTTGGGAACCCAAATCATCTTTCTTTTATTATGTGGAGTTTACACATATAAGATTTATGTCCTTTGTTTCCATTTTAAAACAAGTAATATTTGATGATTTTTCAGCATGTATAAAAATATTTTTCAAGATTTTTGCTTTTTAAGTGGATTATATCCTAATCCAGCTTTATCAAAAATAGCTTTTTGATTGTCCAAATCATATTAAGTTTGATAGAGCTCAAAGTAAATTTATCAACTATAGGTTTAAGTCTATCAACTTCATTTTTCAAGCTTTCATTTTCTTTCATCAAAAGTTCTTTTTCTACAACATGCTTTTCATTTTCTAAGGATAGTTTTTGCATTTGATTTTTCAGATCTTTGTTCTTTGAACTTAATTTGCAAAATCATCCATTAATTCATAAAAAGCACTATGCAATTCATCGAAAGTAAAATCATCAAGAAAACTCGGACTTACCTCATCATTGTCCGCCATGAAGCATAGATTGGCCATTTCACTCTTTTCTTCCTCTTCGGAACTTGAGCTTTCCGAATCACTCCATGTGGCCATCATTGCCTTCTTTTTGAATCTCGGGTGCCTTTCTTTAGTTGTGGGCATTCAGATTTAAAATGACCCGGCTTCTTGCATTCAAAACAGATAACTTCTTTTTCTTTGCCCTTGTCCTCATCTTTTCTAGCAAAGGGCTTTTTCTTTTCAAACTTCTTCTTCTTCATGAATCTTTTAAATTTCCTTGTGATGAGTGCCATGTCCTCATCATCACTTTCATCTTCAGATTCATGAGGCTCTTCCATATATTCAGAAATCTTAAGAGCCATAGTCCTCTTCTTCTTTGACTCATCATCATCAACATGTTGCTTAACTTGAAGCTCATGAGTCATCAAGGATCCCAATAATTCTTCCAGGGGTAGGGTACTTAGATCCTTTGCCTCTTGTATTGCAGTCACTTTAGCTTCCCAAGTCCTAGGCAAGGAACGCAAAACCTTCCTCACAAGATCAGAATTATCATAAGATTTACCAAGACTTTTTAAACCATTAACTATATCAGTAAATCTTGTAAACATATCAGAAATAGATTCACATGCATCCATTTTAAACAATTCATACTTATGAACTAGCATGTTAATCTTGGATTCCTTGACTTGATTTGTTCCCTCATGGGTAACCTCAAGTCTATCCCAGATTTCCTTAGCAGAAATGCAAATAGATATACGATTGAATTCATTTGCATCTAATGAGCAGTATAAAACATTCATTGCCTTGGCATTAAGTTGTGCCAATTTTTTATCATGTTCATCCCATTCCGTTTCGGTTTAGGAATCTCCATGCCATTAATTCTAGCAGTGGGTGTGTGTGGTCCATTGACTATAATGCTCCATAGATCATAGTCAAGTGCTTGAATGAAAATTTTCATTCTAGCCTTCCAATAACCATAGTTTAATCCATTAAACAAGGGTGGTCTATTTGTAGATTGGCCTTCGAAAAAAGATGAACCAGCTTGAGTTGCCATGTGGATCTTTGACTCTTGATCGTTAGATCAAATCAAATGAGCACTAGCTCTGATACCAATTGTTGGTCCAGATAGCAACCCAAGGGGGGGTGAATTGGGTTTTTCAAAAATTAAACTCTTTTGAAAATAAACCCCAGCGGAAATAAAAACTTAGATTCGCATAAATTAAAACAGAGTATGCACAAATAGAGAGTTAAAGACAAGAACAATCACGGCAAACACAAGAGATTTTATAGTGGTTCGGTGTACCTACACCTACATCCACTCCCAAGTACTCTTGGGTCCACACTATAATCAATCTGATTACAGCAGAGTTGTTTTGCAAGCTCACAACTCGAACTTGTTGTTTTTCCGGGTGCACAACGAACCCAGCTGGTTTTCAAGGCTCACCAGCACAAAACCTTACACCACAAGCAATGCTTGCACAAGGCTAACAGCCTCAACTGAATCAATCCCTGATTGACCCAGCAAACAATAACGTTTTACAAATAAAAGCTCCTCCAATGAGCAAATATACAATAATAAACAAATAAAGAGATAGGAATCAAAGCCTGATTTGCAGATCTTGGTGGCTTGCTTCTTCTCTTCTCTTGAGTGGATCTTCCTTTAGTGCTCTTGAAGCTCAGAAGATCAGAAAACTAGGGCTTGCTTCTTCTTTGAGATTTCTTCAAAATGAAGGAAAGCTTGGAATCTCTCTCTTTTCTTTTGGGGAATCAGTATAATCTTTCCTTTCGAATCTTCCCTCTTTTCTCTTTTGATTTTCTGATGGATTTCTAAGATTTTTCTCTATTCTTGTCTTTTTGTCTCTCTCTTTTCGGATACAGCAAACCCCCTTCTTATAGATCCTTAATCCATAAATAGTTTAAAACTATCCGTTAGAAACAAGTGTAAGAAGGATTAGAACCAAAAATAGCAATAGCCGTTGGGATTAAAAAGATAAAAGTAAAGTTTAGAGTCGTTCTGACAGTTCTGGAGTCGTTCTGACAACTGGAGTCGACTCTAACTTTTCTGGAGTCGGCTCTAAATCGAAAATCCCCAATCGCTTGATCTGGAGTCGTCTCTGACTTTTCTGGGGTCGACACAAAAATCTTCTGGAGTCGACTCTAACAGTCCAGGAGTCGACTCTAAGTCATGGCCAAAAAACCATCGTTCTGTCTTTCTGTTGGAGTCGGCTCTAACAGTCCAGGTGTCGACTCTAAGTCTGTGCCGATTTCGGAGTCGACTCTGCGATTCCATGTGTCGACTCTAATGTCTGCAATCTTACCTTGACATTAGATTCGAACTAGAACTTGATTTGTCTTATGATTTTGATTAATAAATCATCATAAACTGAAAAACTTAATCAAAATCATTAGTAACTTCAAATGTTATACTCAAATAGTTTTGTTAATCATCAAAATCATCAATTGGGTCAATAGCCTGAGGATCAACTAGGCAAACTATTATTTCTAGAAGCACCATGGAGGCCGAGTTGATAGCTCTAGATACTACCTGTAACGAGGTAGAGTTGATAAAAAATCTAATATTTGAGCTACCTTTGGTACCTAAGCCAGTTCTAGCTATATCAATCCATTCTGATAATAAGGCCATAATCGAACTGACAAATCAAAAGAGTACCAATAAAAAGATGAATCGTCATATACAGCTTTGTCATAAGTCTATAAGATAATATAAGAAAAATGATGTTATTTCTTTGGAATTTATCAAATCTGAGAAGAATTTAGCAGATCAATTAACCAAGGGATTATCTAGGAGTAGAGTCCTAGATTCATCGAGGGGGATGGGGCTTAAGCCCATTACTTGGTCACCAGCAGTGGATACCCAACCTCTGTGATTGGAGATCCCATGAAAGAGGTTCAATGTGGTAGAAACAAAACTGATTGAGTGATGTACACAATCAACACTAATTGAGGTTCAAGTCCATAGGTCACCTCACCTATTGCACAGTATAAGATGTCCTAAAATTAATATTATACTATTTATTTTTTTATTTAAAACATTTATGGGAGATTATTGACTTTTTAACCATTTTAAAAAGAAAAAAAATTAAAATAAAAAAAGTAAAGGACCCACGCGAGCAATAAAATGCTCGCATGGGACATTGGCGGAACGCTCGTGAGCGAGCATTCCGTGTTTCCTTTCCGCGAATGCTTGAGCGTTCCGCATTTCTTGCATTTCGAGTAGGAATGGTAACAAGGCCAAATGGCCAATATATATATATATATATATATATATATATATATATATATATATGTATGTATGTATGTATACAGGCAAAAGAAAAAGATAGATTGAGGGATTCAAATTCTAAAAAATATATCTTATTATTTTTGAGATCCTGCTATTGCAAGAGCTTAGGGTTATGTATCTCAACCAAGTGAAAGGTTTATTTAATTATTTTTAATATTATATACATTATTCTCTTTGGGCATCTGAAGGTTTCATTGGATTGCACCTCCATACGATCGTACTCATGGTAGAAGGATCGGATTGAGCCGGATCATTGTATTTTAGGGATAGATCACCTATAACCTGTACAAAAGAGCAAAAACTTGTCCTTAGGGCGGTGTCTAACACGCCTTGACCAGACAAGATTCTCTTTTATATTTAGTTTATTTTTTACATTTAAATTTTTTAGATTAAATCTCTAACATTTTCTAGGAAGGATTTTTTTTAAAAAAAGAATTTTTTGAAAAAATAAAACAATTTTCTAACAACTTTTTCATCTAGCAGCTATCCCCATACACCTAGTAGTGCTCTTCTTTCCATCAAAAAAAAGTACTCTTGTTCTCATTTTCTTTTTCTTTTACTTAATGTTTTATGTTTTGCAGCTTTCGCTACAACTTTGGCTGGATGAAGAATTACATAGAAAATGATAGGACGTTCATGGAGAATCGCAGTTAGAGGTAGGCACTGGGCCGTGCCGCCCATGGCACGGCACGGCCCAGGCCCAGATGGGCCGTGCCTGGCCCATAAAATTTTTTCTGTTGGCCCAGCATGGCACAGCCCATGACGGGCCTAGGCCGGCCCGCCGTACCATGCTAGCACGACCCACCTGGGGCCTGGCCCGTGCCCGTGCATGGCTCAAATAAAAAAAAATTATAAAAAAAATATTTTTTTGATAAATTAAAAAATTATTAGGAATAAAGAAATTTTATTAATATAAAGCCACCTTAATGGTGGGGGTTTGGCATAGACCCCTACCATTTATTAATTAAAAATTAAAATGGCACAGAAGGGAAGAGGGCTAGGCTGACCTACATAACATAATATAATAAGTAAGGAGAAAAAAATAGAAAGATCACAACCATCGGATCATCGCCGATCAGATAGATCGAAACCGTCAGATCGATCATCGCCGATCGGAATCATGGCATGGATCGATCGCAACCGTCGGATCATCTCCGATCGGATGGATCACAACCGTCGGATCATCGTCAATCGAGATCATAGCTTGGATCGATTGCAACCGTCAGATCATCGCCGATGGGATAGCTCGCAATCGTCAGATCGATCATCCCCGATCGGGATCATGGCTTGGATCGATTGCAACCGTCAGATCGTCTCAGTTCGAATCGATCACAATGGTCCGATCGATCATCACCGATCGGAATCATGGCTTGGATCAATTGCAACCGTCGGATCATCTATGATCGGATGGATCATAACCATTAGATCGATCATCGCCAATCGGAATCGTGGCTTGGATCGATCGCAACCGTCGAATCATCGCCGATTGGATGGATCACAACCGTCGGATCGATCATCACCGATCGGGATAATGGCTTGGATCGATCGCAACCATTGGATTATCTTTGATCGGATTGATCGCAACTATTCGATCGATCATCGCCGATCAGGATCATGGCTTGGATCGATCGCAACCATCGAACCATCTTCGATCGGATGGATCACAACTATTGATTAATCATCGTCGATCGGGATCATGGCTTGGATCGATCGCAACCGTTAGATCGATCATCACCGATTAGAATCATGGCTTGGATCGATCACAGCCGTCAGATCATCTCCGATCGGATTGATCGCAACGGTCGGATTGATAATCCCCGATCAGGATCATGGCTTGGATCGATCGCAACAGTCGAATCATCTCTGATCGGATGGATCACAACCATCGGATCGATCATCGCCGATCGAGATCATGGCTTCGATCGATCACAACCATTAGATCATCTCTGATCGGATCGATAACAATCGTCGGATCGATCATCACTGATCAGGTTCATGGCTTGGATCGATCACAACCATCGGATCATCTTCGATCGATCATCGCGATCGGTATCATAGCTTGGATCGATCGCAACCATCGGATCATCACCGATGGGATAGATCACAACCATCGGATCGATCATCCCTGATCGGGATCATGGCTTGGATCGATCGCAACCGTCAGATCATCTTCGATCGGATTGATCGCAATGATCCGATCGATCATCGTCGATCAGGATCATGGCTTGAATCGATCGCAACCATCGGATCATCGCCGATCGGATGGATTGCAACTATCGGATCGATCATCCTCGATCGGGATCATGGCTTGGATCGATCGCAACCATCGGATCGTCTCCGATCGGATTGATCGCAACGATCTGATCGATCATCGCCGATCGGGATCATGGCTTGGATCGATCGCAACCGTCGGATCAATCATCGCCGATCGGGATCATGGCTTGGATCGATCGCAACTATCGGATCATCTTCGATCGGATTGATCGCAACTGTCCGATCGATCATCGTAGATCGGGATCATGGCTTGGATCGATCGCAACCGTCGGATCGTCTCTGATCGGATGGATCGCAACTGTTGGATTGATCATCGCCGATCGGGATCATGGCTTGGATCAATCGCAACCATCGAATCATCGCCGATCGGATGGATCGCAACTGTCGGATCGATCATCCCCGATCGAGATCATGGCTTGGATCGATCGCAACTGTCGGATCATCTCGATCGGACTGATCATAATGGTACGATCGATCATCGCCGATCGGGATCATGGCTTGGATCGATGGCAACCGTGGGATTGATCATCGCCGATCGGGATCATGGCTTGGATCAATCGCAACCATCGGATCATCTCCGATCGGATCGATCACAATCGTTGGATCCATCATCGTCGATCGGGATCATGGCTTGGATCAGCCAGCCGGTGCCTAGGCGCACAGTATACGCCTAGGCACCAGCCGTGCCATGGCACGGCCCATAAGAACCAGCTGTGCCATGGTGGCACGGCCTCCAAAATGGCCCAGAAGGGCCATTCTGGCATGGCCCTGCTGGCACAGCCCACAAAACGGCCCAGAAGGGCCGTAACAAATGGGCTGTGCCAGGCATAGCCCAATAAAAAAATTCAAATTTGGTATGGCCTGTTTGGCACGGCCCGTCACGGGCCATGCCAAAATGGTTAATGTGCCGTGCCAGGCACGGCACGGCAATTTTCCTGGCACGATGGGCTTGGGCCGTGCCGTGCCAGGCCCGTGCCTAATTGCAGGCACGGCCCAGTGCACATGCCTAATTGCAGGCACATACGAGTGACAGACACATTAAGTGACTTCTTGATCATGGGGTCCATGGTAGGGAGTAGCAACGTCGAAGAATCCTATATGCCTCCGATTCCAGATTTTGGTCAGATCCGTAGGGATAATTTTGAAACAGACTCAAGCAAATTGGTTATATATATTCTCGAGTCCGGTGCGACCGCCTCTCCTATTAGTTTCAATAAATAGGAATGTTTCAGAAGTACAACCAGCACTAAATTGTGAGGATTCCCGTATCATCAATCAAGACAAAATTAGAAGGAATATATATATATAACCAGCGAAAATACTTGACAAATGGGCTCTTTATAGAAATCATGAAGATGGCATAATCAATAGTCTCCTCCTCCTTACCACAGAAAAGGAAGGTAGCCTAGATAGACAGACCCCTACCTAAAAGCAGGGAGCAAGTTTGGAGACATTCTCACTCAAGCTTCAATATAAAGAGCTGTATCCTGGGATGGATGGGAAGCTTCCAAATCCATACTACTTCCCTCATATATCGAGGCTGAGATCGGAAGATCTTCATTAGATCCCTGATCAAAGCCCTGGAGAGACAAGATCTCTTCCATAATCTGGCAACATCTGCATGGCCTGCTATAAGCAGAATAGACAGAATCCGACGAGCAAGCTCCTCACCGAAAAATAAGGATACCGTTGGCATATGCTAAGAGAAAAGATCGTGAGAAATCATATCAGAGACTCTCTTACTACTGGGGACATCAGTACTAATGAAAGTAAGCCAGCATAATAGAGGGAGCTCCGCAATCCACATGTCCTGGACAACATCCACCGATGAACCATCACCAATCATCCACGAGATGTTATCCAACATAATCGGCGAGTGCCTACAAACCTCCTTTCAGAAAAAAAGAATAACAACGGAAGGACTGAAAATCCATAACAGCAGTCCACTCGCCATATCTAGCATGCATGACAAAGCTCTAGAAGAAGTGCGGATCAAGTATAAACCTAGAGGCATGCCTAGCAAGCATAGCCTCTCCCCTCACAATCAAAGACTAAATATCAAGGCCACTTTCAAATATCGGCATGCACACAGTGTCCCATGCTAGTAGATGAATACCGTGACCATCCTGCATCGAGGCCTAGAGAAAGTCTCGAAAGTATCTCTCAATCCTTCTTAGGTAAGTAATCGGGACGGCCGTGTTAAATAGAAGAAGAGGAAGGGACGTTAAAACCAATTTTAGGAGGGTGATCCTTGCTATCATCGATAACCCAATTACCTGCCAGCCATCAATGCGCTTATGGACCCGATGCTCAGGTGCACCGAAATCATCGCAGCGTGGCCGTCTCCCAGTGATAGGAATCCCTAGATACGTAAGTTGGTATGCCTGATTGGAGATATCGAAAGAATGAAGGATGGCTGCCCTCATAGTATTGGGAGTTTTTGAGCTGAAACATACCGTAGACTTCAGAAGGTTGACCTTCTGCTCCGAGGCCTGACAGTAGTCCTGAACAATAGAAGCATAGGTGGTCGCATTACGGATGCTGGCCTGACCCAGCAAGATGCAGTCATCCGCAAAAAGAAGATGAGAGAGAAGGCCCGTCCGAACCAGATATGAATGGGACGATGCAAAGATCCTGCTGCACCAAGTAGAGAGCGCGCGATAAGTCATCAGCATCAAAGATGAACAAGAAGGGGGAAAGCGGGCATCCTTGGCGTAGCCCAATAGCAGAATGGAAGAACTCGGTTTGCCTGCCATTAATGATAAGCGAGAAAGATGGCCTTTGGATGCAAACCATGATCCAATCAATAAAGAACCCATCAAATCCAAATTCAAGAAGAGTACGATCTAGAAAGGCCCAACTCAATCTGTCATAAGCTCGTTCCATATCAAGCTTGATAGCCATAAGACACTGTCTATCATATGATCTATGGAGATCATGCATAAATTCCTATGCTATGAGAACATTTCTGAGATGTTACGCCCTCTGATAAAAGCTCCCTACTCCATAGAGATAATGCCCTATGACCTTCCTCATTCGATTGGCTAATAGCCGAGCACAGATATTGTACAGGGTAGTGCAAAGGTTGATGGGCCAGAAGTGAAGCTGAAAGGATGCATCCGAACGTTTAGGCACCAAAGTGATAAGAGTCTAATTCAATCAGCAGGAATACAGTGAGATTGGAAAGGACTCAATATGGCCTACATAATATCGTCGCCCATAATATTACAATATGATCGAAAGAAAAAGAACGAAAAAACATCAAGCCCAAAGAGCCAAATGAATCTCATCCACTGTGATGGGTCTAGTAAGAAGAACATTCTCTTCTATAGAGACCTTAGAATCAAGGACCGGGAGGATAGGAAAACCATCACCAGTATGCTTAGAACATCAGGACTGAAAAAAGTGATAAAGGTAATCCCGGATGATATATATATCTTCCTGGTAATGCCCCTCCTCTTCAGCTATGTGCCAAATCCTGTTGATAGCTCTACGCCTCAGGATAGATTGATGAAAAAATTGGTATTGCAATCTCCCTTACGAATCCAGTAAACCCGAGACCTCTGCCTCCAGTAAATCTTCTGCTTCTGTAAAAGAGATTGGTGATGGGCTAGCATAGCTCTGAGCATAATAAGATCAGAAATAAAGAGGTAGCCTTCAGTGTCCTCTCTGCTCTAACAATATCAGTTTTGACCTATTCCACTTTCCTAGTTAGATCCCCTATCTCCACTCTATTCCATCTGGAAAGCCGGCGCCTTGCTAGCTCAAGACGCTTGGATAGTCTGTACACAGCACTACCTCTCACCGATAGACACCAAACTTGGAAGATAATGATCCGAACCAAAAAATAAGAAGTCTAAAATGCTCAAATCGAAACTACTTCCTCTGTTGCGAAGTCAACTTCGCCTCCATGGATATCGAGACGGGATAATGGTCTGATGCAATCCTCGAAAGATGAGTAATAGTGATAGAGGGATAGATCTAGAGCCACTGATCCATGATCAAAGTCCTATTCAGTCTCTTTCAAACTCAAGCTGTACCCTAGCGGTTGTAATTCTTTACCCACCAAACATGGGAGTCAAAAGTACTTTAGTGGAGCTTCGAGCAAGCCGCTGAGGCGCCACACATGGCAACCACAAGGAACAGGCAATCGGGGTCTTGCATACAAGACTCGCTCTCCCCTCCCTAATCGAGCGAGGAACGGTGCACAAACAATATGGCGAGACGTCGGATCCGACAGGATCGTTGAATGCGACGGCCAATTAAGGAGAATTCTGCATTTTACATCACCCTAAAATAAGATTCCAGTTCCACAACATTTCCACCTTCCAGCTTTTCCCCTTTTCGCACATACCAAAAAATCCAGAAGAACGGCCAATTGAGGATTCTGGACGATCTCACATCTGCTAAACAAACTACATACTTTTGCGATGTCACCGTGATCCGAACATAATTGTTCAGCAATATTATATGAAATCTTACATAAGCCTGACCTGACAGCTAAAAAGTCCACTAAAAATCACTCAAACCATCTGTTCCCATGCACAACAGTCAGAACCACATAGCCTAATTATTCAAACCACAAAAAGTAAATGATAAAAGAAGGAACAACTTATTCAAAATAAGCCTTGCCAAAAAAACCCAAAAAATAGGAGGGAAAATATATCATATCTGGTTTACGGTGGAACCTACAAGGTGACTACCATCTAGCCTTCAGGCCATAGACAACCGCATCTCTATCGTTGAACCACTTGGCTGTTCAAATAAACAGTCAAGGACACAATAAATAAATGCCTTTTTTGATTCACATTTTTTGGATCCTAATATATCAATTCGTGAAATTGCAAATAGAAATCACTGTAATTTAGGACCTCAATTAGTCCAAGTGGTGGCCTACTTATGCCAGCGAAGTCGTGAAAGCAACAACAAACAGCCAACAGAAGGACTAATACGGCCGGGTAGCCGGTGGTGGCACGTTCTGTCCACCAGAAGCTATGAATGCATGAAAGAGGCCTTGAGCTCCCTTCATTTGATCAGAAGAGCTGCGTATCCCAACAACGCACTCAGACACACGAGACAAAGGATCATGCAACCTAAACCTCGCTCCAGAAATCTAGTATTGACAAAAAGAATACATAAGAAAAAGCCCTCACTGAACTAATTGATGGCATACTATATTAAGAACCACAGAAAAGAATTATTTAACTAGTTGTAAGTTTAATGCAACAGGCATTGAAAGAAGGGTCGGTGTTTGGTTGACAAATTTGGGTCTGATTCCAACTTATCATAAATAATAAGGGTGGAACATCATTCATAAAGATCACGACTAATTAGATGCACATAGCTTGTCAGAAGTTGATATAATTCTCAATATATTTTTGAACATCCGAAACAGGGCTATTTTGCCTTGATTTTTCTCAATGAGCTACAATTTTTTCAAGTAATCCACAAAGCTGTCCAAACGGCTTACCTGACGGGTAGCAGAAACATTGCTACCACCTGCTCCAAGAACAGAAGCCACTGCACTACTAGAAATCTTAACCTCCACAGAAATGTTCACAGTTGGATAGCTAGAACATATACAAAAAGTAAGAGGCCTTTCAACAGTTATAGAATTATTCGATACAATAAATTTGAAAGCTACTCTACCTAGAAGCAATTTGTGGACCTGGATAACCGTGAGCTTCATGTATCTGGCCAGAACCCTGAGGGAAAGAAAATTAAATAAATATCTCATTTTGGAACCTAGAGGTATCTTTATATCAACCAAGATAAATGTTGAAACAAGCTAAAAATGAAAAAGCAAATAAGCACATTCCACCTTAAACCATTGGACTTGAACAAAGACAGTTTCAAGATCAATCAAAATTAAGCCTCAATGTTCCATCACAATTAGTCTGAATCAGATGCAAAATGACTTTAGGAATTAAGAGCCATGTGCTTCAACCAAGCTATCAGTTTATTACAATAAAGCTATTATACATGCTTCAGTTTATTATTTCCAAGTATGCTAACAACTATGTTGCAACCATTCATATTATATTTACTACTAACACTTATCAGAAGCATTCATAACTGCAAGATAGAGAAAAGACATAAACCAGATGTTGAAGACTTGATAATTATTCAAAAGAATAGCATAAAATTACAGCAGTCAATATTAACCTAGCTATTTACTCTCTTTCATAATCATTCAAGTGAAATAATAATTCAACCTTTAAAAATATAAGGGTATGTTTGATTTTTGAAAATAGTCCTACTTTTATTTTTCAATTTTTATAGAAAATGGAGATCACACATGTTTGGTGATTGAAAATGAAAATGGTTTTTCGGATAACATAATTCTAAAATAGCAAAAAAACTGAAAACAGTTTTAAAACGTTTACCTTGTTTTCCATCAAATTAAAAATATAATAGAAAACAAAGGAAATACACAAAATTAATAATATTCCTTTTTTTGCCTGTCCATTTAGAAGGTATTGTTTATAATGAAAATAAAAATTAAAAAATAATAATTTCTATTCATTTACCAAATTCATTTTTTAGAGATTAAATAGTAAAAAATAAAATTATTTTTAGAAATAAAAATAGAAAATGAAAGTAGAAAACATTCTCGAAAATTAAATGCAGCTAATATTTTAAAAAATATTATTCTTCCTTTTCTTCTTGGAGATGCAATAGTTTAGGCCCAAGAAGCAGTGATGCCTCTTGAAAATACTCAAGATAATTTAAATAAGTAGGATACTACAAAAGCATGATAGCCAAAACAATTGATTCAATTAATGATTTTATTATTTGAATGCATTCAACTAACTTGTAAGGCATTGTATATATTCAGCAACAAAAAAGGGCTATCCTTTAGATGAAGGAGCAGCCTTATATCTAACAAACTACAACTACAGAAAATAAATAATATGCAGAACAAACAAAAATTTTGCTGGACACCATTGTGGCTAGAAGTAGCATTTTTATTATATCTCAATCCATCGGCTTTTAGTACAAGCAAATTGCCTCTATTTTTTTCTTTTCATTTTCTCTAATGTTTCATATTTAATTTTTACCACAAACAATATGGTACAATTAAGCATTGCCCACATCCAACTAGGTAGGGCCCTTCGGGCAACTTCTCTCAAAGAGAACATAAAAATTGCACCCAGAGATAAAACAGTGTTTCAAACCTAGAAAGTTGGACCAAACCATCATGATAGCCAAGTCATAGTTTCCCGAATCAATTTCAAATGAGGCCACCAAACCCAATCAGCCCCAATCACTCATTTTCCCCTCTTCCTATAGAATTCAATCCGACCACCTCATTCTTGCAAGCTCAATCTAGCTGCATCTTTGTCCTACAAGATCTAGCGATGCCACCTTTGTTCTTATAAAATCTGGCCACAACATTCCATATCTCTTATTAATGCTCATCCAAACTAAGGTTTTAAAACCTGTGGGATGAAAATATCCCAATTTCTCCATAGAACAAGACATCCCACTATCCATTCTTATCTTGATGACCATCCAGTCATCCCAATATCCTTGTCTCTCTCCTCTTTAATTTTTTATTTCTTTTTCTTTCCTTTCTTCCTTTCTTTCTTCTTCTATTTTTCCTTTCTTCCTTCTTTCTCTCCTTTCTTTTTCCTCCTCCTTCCTTCCTTTATTTTTATTTTTCTTCTTCTTTCTTTCTTTTCTTCTTTTCCTTCTTTCTTTCCTTTTTCTTCTTCTTTCCATGCATTGTGGTGTTTCAATGCCTTGCCCCTATCCTGATCCCATTTTCCTTGCAAGAATAGGACAGGATGGCTGGGACATCACCAGCTCATAGGAATTTAAAACTTTGATCCAGGCCACCACCTCCAAATTAGAAGAACAAGTAAAATGGAAGCATGAAACTCTAGGTGAGTGCTACAATCAGCACCAATGGATTATGGAGAAGAGACCCTGACAACAAGAAATAACGGCTTAGGCCTGCAAGGAAAGAATTTGCCTAGAACCTTCATTCCTAGGAATTTGAATGGAGTTGTTGAGCCCTCAAAGAATTATAACTTCCTTTTATTTTAACACTTAATCAAATTGGATGAGCAAGATCAGGTTTGACTAGATAGTTCCACTGATTCAACCACTGGAGAGATTGGGATGCAATGTTTTATAGTAATTGTAGGCAGAGGCAGCAAAATTAGACATGACACGCGTGAATACAACTTGAACTCAACATGAAATAAGTAGGTTTAGATTAACCTCAAGTGGATTTGTGATATAATCGTGTCGACATAATATGACACAATATTCATGTTGTGTCTCGTGTTAAATCATCAACTCAAAATGACATAGTTATAACCCAATTAATTTAAAGTTGGTTACATTTTCCTTTATATTATGCAATTAGGTTTCTTATAGATGGTGAAACTTAAGTTGTTTAGTTTAAATGATTTAACGTTATGATGATTTTTTGATGTGGCTAAGCACTGTGTTGGAAAATGTATGCTTTTATATTAAAAAATGAAGCAACCAGTCAATATTAAGTGGGTTGTGTCTATTTGTGTTAATTGAGTTCTTCCATGAGTCAAGTCATTCAATGTAACATGATTTATTTATTAAATAGATTATATTCGTGTCATGCCATATTATCTATTTTATAATTGAGTTGTGTTCATATCAAGATTTTTGACTTAATTAATTGATCATACTGTATTCATATCGACCCATATATTATTACAACTCGACTTTGGTACGACAAGAACATGACATGGCAACAGAAATTGCCAACCCTAATGGCAAGTTTATCATGAACCAACCGGGTAAAAATCTGAAGTGATGATTTGGGCGAGTCAACATGATCAACTTGCCCATACCACCAAAAAGTGGTACAAAGGACCATCATGCTAATCTCCCCTAACATACATAACATGTTCGAAATATCAACATACACTAGTAAACCTCTATCATGCATGACTGGCACAACCAAGTGCAATAGCAAGAACTAGCTGAATTAGTGATCACATGCATTTATGGTAAAGAAAATTGGAAACTAGTGCAACTACTCTGTAAATTCCAATGAATTTCACTAGAAGCAACATATCTTCTTCTCTTTTGTAAAGTCTACGACTTCAAGTCATCTACCTAAATGAATATCAAACAATGTGAATTCTAAAATGCTCAGAATATAGAATTCATCAACAGCACAAAGCAAGTTATAGCATTAGGTTGTTCAACTTATTCCATAATCTTGTTTAGGACTTTGGCTGGGTGAAGAATTACATAGACCATTACAAGATGTCCATGGAGAATTGCGGGCACATGCTAGTGACAGACACATTGAGTAACTTGATCATCATGAGGTCCGTGGTAGGGAGCAGCAGCGTCGAATCCTATACACCTTCGGTTCCAGAGTTTGGTCAGATCCGTAGGGGTAATTTTGATATGTATGATGACTTATGATTGCCATAAAGAGCCTATTTGTCAAGTGTTTTCACTGGTTATCCTATATATATATATATATTCCTTCTAATTCTGTCTTGTTTGATGGTAGGGGAATCCTCACAATTTAGTGTTGCTTGTACTTCTGAAACATTCCCAATTACTAAAACTAATGGGAGAGGCAGTCGCACCGGACTCGAGAATAAGACACCACTTGCAACCCAGGTACGCTGTCGAGATGCTAGCATTGATCGTTAGGGAACCTTCTCTCCTGAATTTTAATATGCATGTTGTGTCGTTGTGTGATTTTTTTTGGTGGAGCAGCGGAAGTGGACCAAGAATTTGAGGCTAAAAGACCTGGAACCCTTGTTCCACCTTCCCAGAGAACGTGCTGCACGGATGCTCAACTTGAGCCTCATAACATTCAAAAAGGTCTGTCATCAAAATGGGATACATCGCTGGCCCTACAAAAAGTAAGGTAGCTAAGGGACAAAGCCCTCCAAAAAGATATGAGCCCAGATAAAGATTTGCAGGGCCACGTGAGCCGTCGTATATCATAATTTTTATTAGTTCTGACATACCTCATGCTTAGTTTTGCATGCGTTAGCAGTTTAATTGTGCTTTCTTGGTATTTTCTTTTTGAAGCGTAACAATAAAGTCCTAATTCCAAACTAGTTGAGGCCAGCAAGCATGACATAGGAGTATATTCTGGATTTGAGTACATATCAGAGGCATGCACTGGAAAGATATTTGCTGCTTTCCTAAATCTCAAAAATGTTTAGCCACGACATATTGTATTGAAGCATGACATAAGAGTATTTTTCTGGATTTGGGTACATATCTGAGGCATGTCCTGGAGAAGTTTTGGTCTCCTTTCTTAAATCTCATAAATGTTTAGCCATGACACTACTAGTGACAAATTTTCTTGATTTCGTCTTGTAGAGTTGATTCCTTGGCAGTTGCAATGTCTTCTTCTATTTAATTCCCAAGGCAAAAACTACAAAAATTGTGAGGAGCATATATGAACATAATATATTAAATTCAATTTTCAAATATATTACCTGAATTTTCCAGAGTACCCACATGCAAGACTTAGAACTAGGTATGTTGATGATTGGGTAAGGAAGAAATTCTTAAAGATTAAAAGGACCCAATATTTAGACACATATTTTCACCTGACTATCATACTAAAGTCCATGCGACATAGATCTCGATTAATAAAACCCATGCAAAAGTTTTTGTGATTTAGATGTGTTCACACTATGAACATATTGAAAATAGGATAAAAGAGCACAAAATTCACATAAAATTTTCATAAACAAATATATTAGAATTTATGTATTTATCTTTTGCTTGTTCAACATTTTATGTTTGTGTTGGTTTCAGTGTGATGATGCAGTTTTTAAATCTAAATTGTACTGTAAGTAGATATAGATGCATTATGAATCAAAGAAGAGATTAATAAGTCAAATTTTTACTAGATTGAAGAATAAAATTTAAGCAAATATCAGTTGCCAGGAGCAATTTGTGAAATCACAGATACAACCATCATATCCAATGTTCCTCATAAATTATTCTGTTACTAGTTAACATACTTTAATGTATGGATGCAACAACGAAGAAGTAATCAAACAGCCATGCTAGTTATTATGTGACTGAATAGCTTCATATTAGAGATGCAAGCATATTTCCTTGACTATCACTGGGCATTTCCTCCAAGGACATCAACCATCTTGTATATATCTCTCTGCCTTTGCACCTCAAGAGGAAGGTTCTCCCTACAGATATTCTATTGTTTAATTAGACATCTGTATCTTAATGATACTTATTTGACTACCATAGAACAGTACCTCCGGAACTGGATCAGAGAATAATCTATCTCAGCAATGATGGTAGTCTCTTCATGCCCTGCTGTTGCAATTATTTCACCAAACTTCAAAAATTTAAAAAGCAAATGACTCGTTTACTCAAGGCTTCTATGTAATAACAGTTGTTAGTGTACAGAATAATTTGTTGCTTCACTTACTGGTCCAACAAGACCAGAATGACTCCATGTAATGTAATCAGCACTTGCATTGGGGTCCCGAGCAGGTGCACAAGTTGCAACAAACAACTGCCCCAAAAAAGTTATCACTATTTAAGATTAATTTGGAAAATAGGATTTATGTGTAAATTAGGAAGAATAAAACAAGTGAATTGAGGAGCAAAAACTAGAGAGCAAGAGATTATTACCTGATTATCATTAGCTATGCTCGGTTGAATCAAATAAAGGCAATAGTTAGTGTGATTGAAGTTTAATTTTCAAAGGAAAATAAAAGGAGGTATGTGCAGGCTCACATGAGCATGTGTGCATGTTTGTATATGCGCATCTATCAGTTTGTGTTCATAATCTATATACAAAGGACACAATTTTTTTTCTTCAAAACTGTTTCAGTTCAAGAAATTCTTTTATATGCAAGGAAAATGACTATTCAATGAAATGAAACAAAAGTCTTAAGCAAAATAGTTATGGTATGTTTTGACCTTGCTCTCTGCATCAATTCCCATAGCAATTCACCAATACTCATGTTAAATGCTCCTGGATAGCATATCAGATGAGCCCTTGAGATCAAAGCCATAAGCTACAATCATCAATCCTTTATATCAAGCTTCATTATAGCAAAATTTAAAGTCAAATATCAAATATATCGTCACTGGAAAAAAAAAATCTAGTGAAGGAAAATAAAAGTCTCTTGAATTTTAAGATATTCTCCTGGCTGAGAAAAAAAAGAACTATCTGAATAGAACAACAATCTATCATTAACTGATTTTCTATATTCAGATATTGATGGTTTTCATTAACCCATGTAAAGGGTCAGAAAAATCTAATTGAAGAATACTCTTAACCAAGGTTCACAGTATTGGTGCATGCTGCCCTGTACTAAGTGGACCATATTAAATTTTAACTGTGCTAGCATTGCGAATCTTTAACAGATTGTAAGTCTAATATGTGTGGACCTTTAACCTAATGTTCCTCTTGTAACCAGTTTGATGACATTTTTCCTATCCATTACATAACTCTCCAGTGCATCATCCAACCTTTGTTTCTTGACCCTTAATATGGATGTGGGCATATGGTGCACTATTTTTCGTAAGTGATCTTATTGATCGATCATTTTACCACTAGTTCTGCAACTTTGCTGTAACTTTACGATCTTCAGACAAGGAAAAATTACCAATTTTCTTTTGACTCGAATGAATCCTTCGTTCTCGCATTTAGTTAACATGACTAGATGCATAATGGCTCTGTCAAAGTGTGTTCATATCTATATGGAACCAGCTTTAAGAATTGTTTTCCTGTCAAAAAGTCATCTGCCAATCGTCAGATGCATTTTGAATACATTATAATATGCATCTGGGTTTTGTAGGGCTTTCTACATTCTACAAATACAAGAGCTCTTCTTCTTAACAAGACCATTTTTAATATCTGTTGAACATTTGTACATGACCATACTAATTCAAGCAGTTCATATAGTACCCGGTCCATGTGAACCGGGTTCGAGTTATTTTCTAACCCGGTTCGCGTGAACCAGGTCTGGGTTGATTTCATTGTGCTGAGCGACGCTTCGCTCGCGGCACTGACGCTTTGGTTCTCCCGATCTAATAACCAAAGCATCTTGCTGCGACATTAAAGATGCTGACGCTTTGATTCTCCAGATCTAATAACCGAAGCGTCTCGCTGCGACATTAAAGAGGCAGAGGGTGCCCTCCCTCCTGGTGCCCGGAGTTCGTGTCCCCTGCAGGTAATCCCCCTATCCATGCCGGAGAATTGCCATGGGAAAGAGAGAGAGAGAGGGAGGGAGAGAGGAGAGAGAGTGTTGCAGAAATCGTGAAAGAGAGACAGGGGGAGTCCTGTGAGAGCGAACCAGTCGCGCCTTGGTTCGGGCCCGGCGGCGTGCCCACTGCCTCGCCGGGCCCGAGCTTCGGCCGGCGACCCCGCCGGCACCGAGGGCGGCGTCCGGCGGGGTGGTGGCGGAGAGAGAGGAGAGAGAGAGGGCCAATCGGCGTCTCTCTCATGTGGTGACGGAAGCCGAACCGGCTTCCGTCGGTTGGTTCAGGCCCAGCGCATGCTCGCCGCCTCGCCGGTCCTGTGCTTTGGGCTGGCGCCTCCACCGGCGCCGGGCGTGCGTCCAGTGGAGGTCCGGCCGGCCATGGTGGCCAGCCGTGCCGCCGGCACAGTTGGAGCCGTACGGACGGTTAGAGAGAAAATTGTCAAATTTGAGGGGAATTGAGTGGAATTGAAGAAAGTGGATTGAAGGGGAGGCAGGCCGCGGCGACAGCCGGCTCCGGTCCGGCCAATGGTGGCCGGATCGCCTCCAATTTGCCGGAGAAGCAGCCGGCGTGGTAACAGTCCGAACGGATGGAAATTGAGAGAGAGAGAGAAATTAGAGAGAGAATGGGGGGAGAGTGGCCGGCCGGCGGTGGCCCTGGCCGCCGGCACATAGCTATCCTCTGTTTCGGAAGAAACAGAGGATCGGGGCGTTGAATTGGTAATGGGCCGGTTGGGCCGGCCGGGTTTGGGCTCAGTTGGGCCGTTCCAGGAGCAATTTTGGATAGAGGTTTTGGGCCCTGTAACGGGCTAAAAAATATAAAATAATTATATGGCTAGAATCTAGGTTAAATCTAGTTTCTGGGGATAATTTTACTTCCCCATATGAGTGAGTATCGGGGGAGATATTCGAGTCCGAAGTTGGGCCCGTGAACTCGTCTGGGTAGAATATTTAGGGACATTTTATTATTTTGATTTTAATAAATTTATTGTGTAAAATGATCCTGTAGGTGCCCAGACATCTGATTAACTGATATATCTATTGGATTGCGTACGGAGGTAAGTAAGCCAGTTATCAGTTTATTAAATAATTTATTTCATGATATGCATATTTAAATTGTGAAATTTATATTGTGTAATGCATTGAATATTCATGGACATTGACGAATGCTGGCAATACACTCTTATTTATATGCTATGATTGAGATTTATTTCATAGAGGATGCTGAGCATGAAAAATACAAATGTTATGATATTGATATAAATAATTAAAAGTACAATCCACTGTTTTTGCTATGTGTTGATGTATTGATGTATTGATGTATTGTTGTGAGGTACTATTATGTTTCGCTGCGGCTCCCTTTGCTCTGTCATACCACACCACATCTAGAGGATGTATTTTGATGATTATTGCCATGCACCTACACATCTAGAGGATGTGCTCAGAGGAGGCATTGCAGGGCCGTGGGACACATATTTATATGTGCCGCCGCGGTTCTCCTTTGTTAGGGTTACTTTGAGGCGGCATCACACATATAGAGTATGTGTTCTGGTGGACCATGATATTGAGATATTGCAGGGCCATGGGTCCCATTTACAGTTATCCTCGATGGCATAAACAGTGGGTTTACTTACATTGCATAATTGAGTGGTTGAGGATGCAAATGATTGGTATTATATTCATAAGTGCCGCCGCGGTTCTCCTTTGTTATGGCCATACACATCTAGAGGATGTGCTCAGAGAAGGCATTGCAGGGCCGTGGGACACATATGATATAATACTTACATTGCATAATTGAGTGATTACAAATGCAAATAATTTGAATTATATTTATATGTGCCGCCGTGGTTCTCCTTTGTTAGGGCATGTAGAGGCCACGCATTTAGAGGATGTGCTCAGATGAGGCATTGCAGGGCCATGGGACACATATGATATAATGTGACAATGGATTGTTTATATGCACTGATAATTTACTATGCTATGATTTGACTGCATAACATGGTTTACTTACTGAGTGTAAACTCATAAAAATATTATAATATTTTGTTACAGAGCCATGAGATTGAGGATGACATGTTGGAGCGATGGACCTCATATCAAATAAAATAAAGACTTTTGTTTTATTGCTATACCAGTGCATTTATGTGTAGGGCTCGCTGCCCAAGTTTTTATTATGATGGTGTGTAGGGGTGTGTAACCCAAAACTCTTGATAACCAGTTATGAACTTTGTTTTGGTTATATATACATTTGAATTACATTGAAAAGTTTTGTGACGCCTTGCGTGCCTGGCACGTGGCGGGTTGTCACCCTAACCCGATTATGGGTCTGGGGCATGACAGTTCTCCACCTTAAAAACTGAGGAGAGTTGCTTCAGAATTTCCAATTATGTACTTCTTTATTCTTGTGTAAGTTCTGTCATGCCATCATCCATTCTTGTGCATGTCATTGCCAAGATTAGGGGGAAAGATGACAAATAAATATTTGACATTTTACTTAACAAAGTCTCTATGTAGGATGTCTGGGCCATCTATTTGATTGCTTGAAGAACATTCAGATATTCTTTTGAGAAGCAATAATAATCAAGACCAGAGGAAAACTACTTTCTCGTATTGGAAGAAAGGAAAACATAACAAGAAAAAAAAACATACAATGCAGTCAAGAGGAGTTGCTATTTTGAGTAGTACATTATTTGCTTTCTGTCACGCCCCAGACTCAAATATCGGGCTAGGGTGACAACCCGCCGCATGCCGGGCATGCAAGGCGTCACAAAATAAAGCATCATTGTAAATAAAAACCAAGTCAAATACATTAATAAAAGTTCTGGGCTAACACCCTTACACACCACAATAATAAGGTCTGGGCGTCAAGCCCTATACATATGAATTATTGGGACTACAACAGAATAATTTTGCTTTATTTAATGGAAGATCCATCGCCCCCACCAATCCATCCTCAACCTCGAGGCTCTGATAAAAACATTGTAAGAATTTTGTGAGCTTACACTCAGTAAGTAAACCATGTTATACAGTTAAATCATATCATAGCAATCAATAAGCATATAAATGATCTGCATGCATAAACATTTCATAATTAGTCAGACATGCAATGTAAGTAAACCCATTGTTTACACTCTCAATGGTAACTGTAAATGTGACCCACGGCCCTGCGATATCTCAATAGTGTACCAGCCAGCATTCCCTTAAAGCATCCCCCTACTGAAAGGTCAAGATACCAGGGTCACGCCAATAATGTACCAACAAGCATTCCCTAGAAGTATCCCCCTACTGAAAGGTCAAGATACCAGGGTCACGCCAATAATGTACCAACAAGCATTCCCTAGAAGTATCCCCCTACTGAAAGGTCAAGATACCAGGGTCACGCCAATAATGATAAAGGAGAACCGCGGCGTCACATAACAGTACCTCACATTACATGCACTCCTCATGTCAATAACAACTCAATATTGCATAAACAATGGATTGTACCTACTGAACAATTGCATGTAATATATCACATCAACATCATGATAACTACATCTCTCATGCATAGCATCCACACATGAAATCATAGCACAATAGCAGCCATGTATTCATAGTATTCATCTACTTTACAATTTTAGCCAATAACAATTCTTCATGTCACAATTCACAATTTAACTATGCATATCCTGAAAGCAATTATTTAATAAACTGATAACTGGCTTACTTACCTCAGTACGCAATCCAACAGGTATATAACAGCTATTCGGATGTCTGAGCACCTACAGGATCATTACACAATTAATTTATTAGAATACGAATGTTAAATTGACCCTTAGGATTTCTATCCAAACTATTTCACGGGCCCTACTTTGGGCTCGAATATCTCCCACTACACACACCCGAATGGGGAAGTAAAAATACCCCATGAAACTAGAATTCGTCCAGATTCTAACCATATTTTTTTTATTTTTCAGCTTGTTACAAGGCCCAAAACTCAGCCCAAACTTCCTCTGTTGCATGGCCCAAAAGGCCTGAACCGGCCGGCCCAGCCGGCCCGGTTCAACTCTATCTCCTCCCGATCCCCTGTTTCATCGAACAGGGGATGGGGACATGGCCGGCGGCCAGGGCCGCCGCCGGCCAAATTGAGGGCGGCCCGGCCGCCGGTGGCCGGGCCAGAGCCGGCCGCCGCCGCGGCCGGCCGCCAAATCCTCCCTTTCTCCCCCTATTTCTCACTCTCTCTCAAACTCGTCCGCGCGGCACGGAGTGTGCCACGGCCGGCCACCATGGCCGGCCGGACCTCCACCGGACGCACGCCCGGCGCCGGTGGAGGCGGCAGTCCAAGTCTCGGGCCCGGCGAGGCGGCGAGCACGCCGCCGGGCCCGAACCAACCGGCGGAAGCCGGTTCGGCTTCCACAGTGAGAGAGGGCCAATTGGCCCTCTCTCTCCTCTCTCTCCATCACTACCCCGCCGGACGCCTCCCCCGGCGCCGGCGGGGTCGCCGGCCAAGTATCAGGCCCGGCGCGGCGAGCACGCCGCCGGGCCTGAACCGAGGCGATCGGCCGGCAACAGTAATTCTCTCTGTCCCGCTGTCTCTCTCTCTCATGCCCGCTCTCTCTCTCTCTCTCTCTCTCACTAGACCAGGGAATTACCTGATGGAAACGAATGCCAGGGTGATGGAGGGAGTCCCCCCCTTCATCACATATTTAATCTCCCGTGTAACGCTACGGTTTAAGGATCTGGGCAAACGAAACGCTTCGTTGTAAGCGAGCGTTGCACTGCCCAAGACCAAGCCTGACCTGGTTCACATGAACCGGGAACCGGGTACTACATCCTCCCCTCCTTATAAAAATTTCATCCTCGAAATTGATACATGACCTCATAACTACCGATCAATCAACTAATCAAAAGCCAACAATTTAGATAAAAATTACCTTCAAATAATTGAGGATACTTCTTTTTAATTTCTTCCTCCAGCTCCCAAGTAGCCTCCCTCGCTGAGTGATTATTCCACTGAACTTTTACATAAGGGATGGTACGACGCCTCAGAATCTGATCCTTGCGGTCCACAATACGCACAGGATGCTCTCATACGACAAATCCTTCCTCAACTGAATAGGTTCATACGCTATGACATGACTGGGATCTGAAACATATTTCCTCAGCATGGATACATGGAATACATTATGAACACCAGATAAGATCGGAGGCAGTGCTAAGCTGTAAGCAACCTCCCCAACTCTACTCAAGATCTCAAAGGGTCCAATATAGCGTGGACTAAGTTTTCCTCTGACCCCGAATCTCATCACATCCTTGGTTGGTGATACCCTTAAGAAAACATGATCCCCAACCTGGAATTCTAATTCTCTCCTCCTGACGTCAGCATAACTCTTCTGCCTGCTTTGAGCTGTGCGAAGGCGCTCCCTGATCAATTGCACCTTGTCAACTGTCTGTTGGATCAGCTCAGGGCCTAGCAATTTCCTTTCCCCCACGTCATCCCAACACAAAGGAGATCTGCACCTCCTACCGTACAAAGCCTCAAATGGGGCCATCTGGATACTGGCTTGATAACTATTGTTATAAGCAAACTCCACCAAAGATAAGTGGTTATCCCAAGCCCCCCTAAGTCCATTACACAGGCACGCAGCATATCTTCTAGAATCTGAATGGTCCTCTCTGACTGCCCATCAGACTGGGGATGATATGCCGTACTGAAGTTCAATTTGGTCCCCAAGGCTTTATGAAGGCTCTTCCAAAACTGTGATACAAATCTGGTATCCCGGTCAGATACAATAGAAACAGGAACACCATGGAGTCTCACAATCTGCTCAAATACAAGCTAGCCAATCTGTCACTCGAGACTCCAACTCTGAAAGGTAGGAAATGAGCTGACTTTGTCAGTCTGTCCACAATAACCCAAACTGCATCATTACTCCTGGGAGTTTTGGGCAGACCAGTCACAAAATCCATAGTAATCTTTTCCCATTTCCACTGAGGAATCATCAAAGATTGAAGAGGTCCCGCAGGTTTTTGATGCTCTGCCTTCACCCGCTGACATACTAAGCACTTGGCCACAAACTGAGCAATATCCCTCTTCATCCCTTTCCACCAAAAATTTTCCTTTAAGTCTCTATACATCTTAGTACCACCAGGATGCACAGTATAGGGAGAGTAGTGAGCCTCCCTCAAAATCTCTGCTTTTAACTCCTCATTGCTAGGTACACAAAGTCTGCCTTCAAATCTCAGGGATCCATCATCCATTACATAAAATCCACTCTGATCTCCTGACTGAACAGTGACTTTAATTCCTTGAAGATCTGGATCTTCCATCTGGGAGGACTTAATTCTGTCAACAAGAGTCGGCTGAAGAATAAGTGCAGCAACAAGTCCATCAGACTGTTGTACTCTCAGTCCAATCTCCCACCTCTCGAGGTCCTTCAGAATGTGAGGCTGGAAGGTAAGCATAGCAGCTAACTCGGAAGAGGTTTCCTACTCAAAGCATCAGCCACAACATTGGCCTTCCCTGGATGATAATGTAGATTCAGATCATAGTCCTTCAGAAGTTCCAACCATCTCCTCTGCCTCAAATTGAGCTCCTTCTGTGTGAAGATATATTTTAGACTCTTATGGTCTGTATACACATCACACGACACCCCATAGAGATAATGCTGCCAAATCTTTAAAGCAAAAACCACCGCAGCTAATTCCAGATCATGAGTCGGATAGTTCTGTTCATAAGGCTTCAACTGTCTGGAAGCATAGCTATCACCTTTCCATTCTGCATTAGAACACATCCCAATCCTTTCCGAGAGGCATCAGTATAAAGTGTGAAACCCTCAGATCCTGTCGGGAGAACAAGGATGGGAGCTGACACCAAACGCTGCTTTAGTTCTTGAAAACTTTCCTCACACTCCTCTGACCAGCCAAACTTCACTCGTTTCTGAGTTAAACGAGTTAGGGGTAGAGCGATGCGAGAGAAGTCTTCCACAAATTTCCTATAGTATCCGGCTAGCCCCAAGAAGCTTCTGACTTCAGCCACATTGGAAGGTCGGCTCCAGTTAGTAATAGCTTCAATATTCTTCGGGTCTACAGAAATGCCCTCCGCAGAAATAATATGACCCAAGAAAGCTACTTGGTCCAACCAAAACTCACACTTCTGCAGCTTGGCATAAAGCTTCTTCTCCCGAAGAGTCTGAAGCACTAATCTCAAGTGATCCTCATGCTCCCTGAGATTCTTAGAATATATCAAAATATCATCAATAAATACTACCACAAACTGATCCAGTATGGCCTAAATATTCTGTTCATCAAATCCATGAACGCTGCCGGGGCATTGGTCAGACCAAATGGCATCACCAAAAACTCATAATGGCCATATCTAGATCTGAAAGCTGTCTTAGGAACATCCTCATCCTTGACTTTAAGCTGATGATAACCCGACCTGAGATCAATCTTAGAGAATACCCGGGCTCCTTGAAGTTGGTCAAATAAATCATCAATCCTCGGCAAAGGGTACTTATTCCGCACTGTCACCTTGTTGATTTCCGGTAATCAATGCATAGCCGAAGACTGCCATCCTTCTTCTTAACAAATAGAACTGGAGCACCCCAAGGAGAAGCACTAGGCCTGATAAATCCTCGATCTAGGAGTTCTGCAATTGGTCCTTCAACTCTTTTAGCTCAGCCGGGGCCAAACGATAAGGGGCCTTTGATATAGGTCCAGTTCCAGGAATCAAATCAATGGAGAACTCGACTTCCCGGTCAGGGGGTAATTCCAATAGTTCATCTGGAAAGACATCAGGGAATTCTCTAACTATAGGAATATCCTCCAACTTGGCCTCTTTCTTTTGAAGATCACTAATAACAGCAAGAAATCCTTGGCCACCACTCCTCAGATATTTTTCAGCTTGTAGTGCCGAAATAAGCACTGAGGCTAGGAGTTTCTGGTCACCAGTAAAACTAAATTCTGGCAGACAAGGAATTTTGAAGTTGACGATCTTCCTGAAACAGTCCACCGAAGCATGATAGGAAGCTAACCAATCCATGCCAAGGATAACATCAACAAATCTCAGTGGAAGGACAATAAGATTGGCATTCAACTTCCTATCCCCAATGATAATCAGGCAGGATTTGCATATAGTATCAACTTTCATAGTATCACCCTTTGGAAAGGCTATGTGTAAATCATGGTCTAGAGATTCAGGTGTCAAGGATGCATTTTTGCCAAGGTAGGTGTCAGATATAAATGAATGCGTGGCACCCGGATCAATTAGAGTCTGAGCATAATCATTGCCTATCTTAATCATTCCTGGACATAAATGAAATTTCATTTTTAACAACAAGAATATAATGTCTAACTAGTTATTAATCCATTGCACAGAATAAGAATGTAATGCTAGATGTGAAATATTGGTATACCTGTCACCACAGAATTAGAAGCGGCAGCATCCTGCTGAGTGAGGGCGAAGACCCTTCCCTGAGTCCTCGGTGGCTGCTGCTGCTGCTGAATCGCTCCTTGACTGGAAGATGGCAGCTGATTCTGTCGAAGAGGACATGTGGCTCTCTTATGGCCAGTCTTTCCACAGGAGAAACAGGCACCAGGTCCTCCACGGCAAGGTTTTCCCGGGTGGAAATTCCCACAGCGATTACAGAGAGCCTCTCTATTTGGTTGTCCTCCTGGGGCCTGGGGTACGCCTCTCTTCTTGGCATGAGCTGGGGGCTGACTAGCATTATGCCCTTTCCTCTTCTTCTGCTGCTCCCAATCCCTCTGAACAGTATTCATATCTCTCTCAATTACTAAGGCCTTATTCACTACGGCACTGTAAGTGGGAAGCTCGAATGCGTTGACCGCCTGCATCAGCCTGGGTCGAAGTCCCTCCGTGAAACGGGCGATCTTGGCCAATTCATTAGATACTATACTTGGAGCAAAACGGGCCAGCCTGGTGAATTCAGCTTCATATTGGGCCACCGAGAGATTCCTTTGCTCCAACTTAAGAAATTCTGTTTCCATCATCCTCTGCATACTCCTGGGAAAGTACTTATCGAAGAATACCTCCTTAAACTGTTCCCAAGAAATAGTCTGACCACCTCGACGCTGCTCTCTAATAACCACCAATCATAAGCCTCCCCTTGAAGGAGATAAGTAGCAAATCTGATCCTCTCCATCTCCTGACTACCATGGGCCATGAAGGCCTTCTCCATAGCACGCACCCATCTCTCAGCATCAATAGGGTTACTAGAACCAGAGAAGGGAGCAGGGGCAAACTTCTTGAAATCTGCAAAGCTACGGCCGTTCCCCACCCAGGATTGAGATAAAGTAGACTGGGTCGGCAGTGCAGATGGAGTGGGTAAGGTCGGCTGCAGCTGTGGAACAGGAAGGGTGGTCTGTGTCGGAGCAGAAGGGGGTGTAGACTGAGTGGTCAAAGCCTGCTGAATCTGATGCTGCATGTCCCTCATAGACTGCGCCATACCCGAGAGGGCTTGAAGCATCTCGGACTGGAATTGCTGGTGCTCAGTTCCTACTGGGTTGGCAGGAGCCGAACCTCCAGTAGTCCCCTGACCCACCGGCTGATCAGCATTACCGACCCGAGAGTCCTCCTCATACAGTTGGCTCCTAGTACGGCGAGCCATAACTATATCCTGTTAAATTAAATGTGGTTAATATCATCATAAACTAAAATGTCAGGTGTCTCTAAGTATAATGTCGTCATATTATGTTCTCTATTTGTTATCATGTCAATATGTCAGTGTCCCTAGGGTCGAAACCGTTATCATGTCAATATATCTGTCTCTAGGGTCATAACCTAAGCTCTGATACCATAAAAGCTGTCACGCCCCAGACTCAAATATCGAGCTAGGGTGACAACCCGCCGCATGCCGGGCACGCAAGGCGTCACAAAATAAAGCATCATTGTAAATAAAAACCAAGTCAAATACATTAATAAAAGTTCTGGGCTAACACCCTTACACACCACAATAATAAGGTCTGGGCGTCAAGCCCTATACATATGAATTATTGGGACTACAATAGAATAATAATTTTGCTTTATTTAATGGAAGATCCATTGCCCCCACCAATCCATCCTCAACCTCGAGGCTCTGATAAAAACATTGTAAGAATTTTGTGAGCTTACACTCAGTAAGTAAACCATGTTATACAGTTAAATCATATCATAGCAATCAATAAGCATATAAATGATCTGCATGCATAAACATTTCATAATTAGTCAGACATGCAATGTAAGTAAACCCATTGTTTACACTCTCAATGGTAACTGTAAATGTGACCCACGGCCCTGCGATATCTCAATAGTGTACCAGCCAGTATTCCCTTAAAGCATCCCCCTACTGAAAGGTCAAGATACCAGGGTCACGCCAATAATGTACCAACAAGCATTCCCTAGAAGTATCCCCCAACTGAAAGGTCAAGATACCAGGGTCACGCCAATAATGTACCAACAAGCATTCCCTAGAAGTATCCCCCTACTGAAAGGTCAAGATACCAGGGTCACGCCAATAATGATAAAGGAGAACCGCGGCGTCACATAACAGTACCTCACATTACATGCACTCCTCATGTCAATAACAACTCAATATTGCATAAACAATGGATTGTACCTACTGAACAATTGCATGTAATATATCACATCAACATCATGATAACTACATCTCTCATGCATAGCATCCACACATGAAATCATAGCACAATAGCAGCCATGTATTCATAGTATTCATCTACTTTACAATTTTAGCCAATAACAATTCTTCATGTCACAATTCACAATTTAACTATGCATATCCTGAAAGCAATTATTTAATAAACTGATAACTGGCTTACTTACCTCAGTACGCAATCCAACAGGTATATAACAGCTATTCGGATGTCTGAGCACCTACAGGATCATTACACAATTAATTTATTAGAATACGAATGTTAAATTGACCCTTAGGATTTCTATCCAAACTATTTCACGGGCCCTACTTTGGGCTCGAATATCTCCCACTACACACACCCGAATGGGGAAGTAAAAATACCCCATGAAACTAGAATTCATCCAGATTCTAACCATATTTTTATTTTATATTTTTGACCTGTTACAAGACCCAAAACTCAGCCCAAACTTCCTCTGTTGCACGGCCCAAAAGGCCTGAACCGGCCGGCCCAGCCGGCCCGGTTCAACTCTATCTCCCTCCCGATCCCCTGTTTCACCGAACAGGGGACGGGGACATGGCCGGCGGCCAGGGCTGCCGCCGGCCAAATTGAGGGCGGCCCGGCCGCCGGTGGCCGGGCCAGAGCCGGCCGCCGCCGCGGCCGGCCGCCAAATCCTCCCTTTCTCCCCCTATTTCTCACTCTCTCTCAAACTCGTCCGCGCAGCACGGGAGTGTGCCGATGGCACGGCCGGCCACCATGGCCGGCCGGACCTCCACCGGACGCACGCCCGGCGCCGGTGGAGGCGGCAGTCCAAGTCTCGGGCCCGGCGAGGCGGCGAGCACGCCGCCGGGCCCGAACCAACCGGCGGAAGCCGGTTCGGCTTCCGTCACAGTGAGAGAGAAGGGCCAATTGGCCCTCTCTCTCCACTCTCTCTCCATCACTACCCCGCCGGATGCCTCCCCCGGCGTCGGCGGGGTCGCCGGCCAAGTATCAGGCCCGGCGCGCGGCGAGCACGCCGCCGGGCCTGAACCGAGGCGATCGGCCGGCAACAGTAATTCTCTCTGTCCCGCTGTCTCTCTCTCTCTCATGCCCGCTCTCTCTCTCTCTTTCTCTCTCTCTCACTAGACCAGGGAATTACCTGATGGAAACGAATGCCAGGGTGATGGAGGGAGTCTCCCCCCTTCATCACATATTTAATCTCCCCCGCGTAACGCTGCGGTTTAAGGATCTGGGCAAACGAAACGCTTCGTTGTAAGCGGAGCGTTGCACTGCCCAGGACCAAGCCTGGACCTGGTTCACATGAACCGGGAACCGGGTACTACACTTTCCTACTAAAACATTAATGCATTTCAGTTTTCAGGTCATTGAACTCTCCCAACATGGCTTTCCACCATAATCTAACTTCATTTATCATTGTTCCCAATACATCTTCCTTCAAAGGTTACAATGAGTGTTCCAAAATATTATTTCTGAATTCATAGAAAAGTAGCAGTGATAACCAAAACAGGATGATCTTTGGTTAGATCCACTATAAATTTTCACATATTAGCAAATATAATTGTCAAATTGGTAATTGGTATGTCTTCAATGATTTTTATATAACCTTCTTTCTCCATTTCTTTCTATAAATTACCTAAAAAAAATGTAACTAACTAGTTAACCTTGTGATAATTGTTTGCCTAAATTTGTATGTAAGCACTCTCTCCTATAATTCAAGACAAGGCAATTAAGTTTCAAATGGTATAATTTGGTAAAAAATCACCTTTATTATAACAAAAGTACAGTTCTAAGACACACAGCTACTTGAAATTGCTTGATTTGGCCATTGTTGAAGTGCATTGTATACCGGTGCATGTAAAATATGCCGGATACATGCTAAACACTTAGCTTGAGCATTCTATTGCTCTAAATCGAAAATAGGACTTCAAATAAACTGGCCTTATATCAGCTGGTTGGCATCGCTCTCTTGGCAAGGACCAAGGTTCAAACTCTGATGATTGGGACCCCCATTCCCCCAACCATATTTCTCGAAAAAAATAGGGACTTTGGATACTTTTAAGGCTAGATATATTCAAGATATTTCCTGGATTTTTTTGGGACAGTTAGCAGGTTAAAGGCCAGCTTGGTCAGGTTTTGAACCTGATTCGCATATGTCAAGTCCCATCCTCTTTACCACTCAAGAACCGCCCTAACACAAACGTGCAAATGAAGAACATACTGTCTACATTCATGTCATCACTCTTTATGCTAATACTAACTATATATGTGCTATGCAGTCTGCTAGATACTCACATATTACGAAGGCCTTTTAAAAAACGACAAGTTTCTTTTCATTCCTTAATTCCTTCATTTTATGGTCATCACATCTAACTCTTAATGGACATTCCGAATTATGCCACCAACTTTCTACCTCCCAAGTATTAGCTAATCTGCAGATACCTTCTTCTCTAGAGCTCAATATGTCTATATAAATCACTACATGTTATAAGCTTAGCTTGACTAACTTGCCATTTTATGTTCCAAGTTGTTATTTGTTAAAAATTTCAATCAAATCAGAGAAAATTTGATCTAATTATTTCTTGATTTTAAGGATCATCAATGATAGAATTCCCTAATTTTAGAGATCTTTTCAAATTTATAAGATTCCCTTGATTTGAATGATCTAGTTATTAAGGAAAACTCCTTATTCTAGATAGTGATTTATTTTCTGAATTATATACTAGTTCCATTAGAAGGTTTCTTTATATAATTGTATTAGACTTTTCTTGAATAATTAGGGTTTCAACCCAATAAATATGTAACAGCCTTTATGGCTTTATGATGCAGGGCGATATTCAAACGCCTGCAACTCAAGAACGATCTAATCTGCGAGAAAAGAATTCGTTCCAGGTTTGGTTCAAATCTTGACAAGAAAAGGAAAAAATTCGAATTTGATCACTCACAATCCGAAATTTAAAGGAAGAGCAATTGAATTTTCAATTCAATTGTTTTGAATCAGAAAAGAAAAGAGAAAAGCAAAAATTTTCATCTTCAATGCCTCTGCGGCCGCCCCCAAACCAACTTAAATAAGAGAGAAAACCCTAAAACATAAGTTCAGAAAAATTACAACTATGCCATTAAAAACGAAAATAGGCCCAAAACTCCTATCAAACGAGCCCGGATGGCCAAAATCCACAGCAGCTCATGGCCAAAGGCAATGACTTTGAATCATCAGCCCGTTTCCATGTGACCAGCCAAGTTTGGGCCCAATCCGACACAGAAAATTTTAAGCCCGTTTGTTCTGCAACCTCTTGGACCTTCGTAGATTATCTGGTGTAGTCTTCCCTGACGTGGCCTGCTGACTCTGGGATGCTGGTACAGGAACATCCAAGGACTGGTTCGACTGACCCAAACTCTGGTCCAAGTGATGTCCTCATCACTCTCCCCTTCCTCTGAAAAGCTTGACCTCAAGCTCGCATTCTCTCCTGCATAAGGGGTCAGATGCCGAATGTTGAACACATCCGAAATAAAGACATCATCTGGTAACTCAACCCGATAGGCATTGTCACCAAATTTCTCCAATACCTGGCATGGACCTATCTTCTTCGGCTTGAGCTTCGTTAAAGCTCCCTTTGGATACCGCTCCCTCGGTAAGTAAACCCATACCAAATCGCCCACTTCAAAGGACTGTTGCCGACGCTGCTGATCAGCTTTCGCCTTGTATTTGGCGTAAGTCTGCTCCAATTTGGCTCTAACAGTCGCATGTATCTCCTGCAAGTCAGACACTCTATCTTCAACCTTCTGACTCATCTTCTCTGGCGACTCAACTGGCAGAACATCCAAAGGACCTCTTGGCAAGAACCCAAACAGTATCTGAAACGGAGCAAACCCTGTAGAACGGTTCACTGAAGAGTTGAACTCAAACTCAATCTTCGGCAAACACAAATCCCAGCTCCTGAATTCATGCACATTTGCCCGCAACAGATTACCCAAGCTACGGTTGACAACTTCAGTCTGTCCATCCGTCTGAGGATGATAAGGACTGCTGAATTTCAACTTTGTGCCCAACTTCTTCCACAGCTCTCGCCAGAAGTGTCCCATAAACTTGCTATCCCTGTCTGACACTATGGATGCCGGTATACCAAAATGCCGAACCACTGAAGCAAAATATAAGTCAGCAACCTTTGATACAACACCTCGGAATTCCTCCAAGATAGACACCAACTCCTCAGGAATCATATTTGGCCTTTGCTCCTCTTCCACGCCGAAGTCTCCTGACTTGCTCACCAAAGCAAAACAAACATCCTCTCCATCCAAACTCGCATCGAATTCTGTGCTTGGTAAACAAATTACTGTATTCTGTCCACTCACTTCCTGAAGCGGTTTCAAAATAACTTTCCTTCCATCTGGACGCAGCATATAACTGTGGGTGTACCCGTTGTATACTGCCATGTTATCAAACTGCCACGGACGCCCCAGTATGATGTGAGTAGCATCCATTGGAACAACATCCGCCTCAATAGTTGTCTCGAAATGAGGACCAAAACACAGTGACAACTTACACCTTCGGCTGACCTTGTCTTCATCAGCACCACCCAACACTAAGCCCTCCAAAATTTTGGCAAGCAATGGTGTATACTTTGGATATTCCATCTTGAGAGTAGTGGAAAGTTCATTCCATGTCGATCGCTCTTCTTCAGTATCTCGTTTCAGGCTTGAGAGAACCTTTATCTTAGCATCCCGTACCTCTTCTTCCAGACGCTCAGAGACACTTTTTGTGCAGGTTCCAGAACCCTTTCCTTTGTCATCATCAACCTTGGATGGTGGGATAAGATAAGATATATGATAAGAAACTGGTGCCTTTTTGTTTTTGTCATCATTTTTCCTGCTAACAGTTACAGTACCATAGGATATTGACCCTCGCAATACAGCTCCAGTTGGAGAGTTCTTTGGGAGCTTTTCTCTGGATGGGGAACCCAAGTAAAATGCTTCTGGTTCACCAGGAACTAAAACCGAGGTTTTAAAGGCAGCATTTCCCGTTATGGGGCCATCAGGTTGAGAGAAAAAGCTCAACTGAATGTGGTCCTTTTTCTCCGGTTTCTTCTCAATAAACAAAACTAGTTGCTTCATCTTCTCCAAGAATTGCACATTTTCATGCCTTATATACAACTGCAGAGTGTATTCTCCCTTGGGAATCTTCACATAATCAGGGTACACATCACCAAATGTATATACTCGCTTGTTAGAATCTGAGATAGCATAAAATTGAGATTCAATCTTATTGTCATATATCCGATTATTTAGAAGTGGTATATGGGGCTTTATTTCAGCTCCTTCTTCCAATTTGAACTTGTAAGCTAGCATCAGTGCAATAATCTGCTTGCCAGATGGTAACTTGTCACGGTTTGTAGGAAGTGTATTTAAATTAGAGTCCACAGGTCGATATGGTATCTTCAACTTGTTTAAAGTAGCAGCTGGAACAAGTTTCTCAGATGCTAATAGAGATTCGGCAACTATTCGCATAGGTGCCTCACTTCCATCAAGTACCACTGCCTCTTGATTGACGTTTATTCCATGAAAAACAATCTCAAAATCAACAATTGTAGATTCATGACTGCCAATGCCACTGGACCAGAACTGAGCAATAGCCAATTCCATGGTCAAACCACCTTGGACAGGAAAAGTGAAACTTTTAAGAGAAGGAGATGAAAATGTCACAACTGCCTCCCACTTAATAGGTCTCTTCAATGGACAGATCTGAACAGTATCAATGAAAAACCTCCTAGTAGTATCAAACCCTGAAGTTTGCATTGTTGCCTCCACCCATGTAGCACCAAGTGGCACGTCAATAAACCTCCTTTCAATATGACCTGGTTGAAAGGAAATTTTTGAAAATGAAACTACCGGAGGCTGCCCTGTTGAAGGAAAAGGTTTTATGATTGTAATTGGCACTCGGAAAAGAGGACCACGCCATGGAGCTTTGCAGTCTATGCCATAAACTTCATGATAGTGCAGGCCACTGCCAAGATTTGTGGGATCCACAACTATGTTGAAACTACGGCCATTATTTGTCAGCAAGAGATACTCAGGAGCTCGAACAACCAATTTATCACTTGAATGTAATTGTATACACTCCTCAAATGGAACCAATTGCTCAAAATTATTAGCATCATCGTGGAACTTTGGGTCAACTTTAACAGTCCACTCACTAGTCTGTTGACAAGCACTAGCAGCCCTTAGATAGATCCCACGCAACGTAGGACTTGATTTCCCAGACTGATTAATTGCTATTTTATAGCAAACAGATGGGAAATTCCTGGATTTCTGAACATATTCATGTGCCCTATCAACTTGCAAAAGTCCATCGCCTGTTGTTAGTTTGTCTTCAGGTGTATCACCTATAGGGGCTGTTGTGTTCTCCAATGCCTTTCTCACAGCATACGGACTTACAGGAATTCCTTCAGCCTTCATAGAACTAACAAGTAGAGCAACACCCCCACATGCAGATGGAGATGCCATGGAAGTTCCATTCATGAGCATGCGCCGCTGCAGGGTCCATGTTGGTACAGGAGCCACTGCTCCACCTGGAGCACTTATACAGACACCAAGATCCCCATCGATAGTTGGGCCTCGGCTAGACCTTGGAAGTCCAACATCAGGCCTCTGTTGCCCTCTTCGAATTGGTGGTTCCTCCAGATTTTCGAAACCCCTCTCCCTACCTCCATCAATTTCATCACGCTCCTTCACGCGAAGGGGTTGGGCACGATTCTGCACCTCCAGCCGCGCCATCATCGCCTGCATTGTTTGCATCATCTGTTGCATCACCTGGTGCTGGTCTCGCATGGCGTCTTGCATAGCATCTCTCACGGCGTCTCTTAGGGATTGATCATTGTTCTTCTGCTCCATTGGATCAAATTTCGGTTAGGGTTGATATTTGGGTTTGGAAGGAATGGATCAAGATGGTAATGGAAGGAATGGATCAAGGCAAGGTAATGGAAGGAATGGATCAAGGCTCTGATACCAAGTTGATGCAGGGCGATATTCAAACGCCTGCAACTCAAGAACGATCTAATCTGCGAGAAAAGAATTCGTCCAGGTTTGGTTCAAATCTTGACAAGAAAAGGAAAAATTCGAATTTGATCACTCACAATCCGAAATTTAAAGGAAGAGCAATTGAATTTTCAATTCAATTGTTTTGAATCAGAAAAAAAAGAGAAAGCATAAAATCTTTCATCTTCTGCCTCTGACGGCCGCCCAAAACCAACTTAAATAAGAGAGAAAACCCTAACATCATAAGTTCAGAAAAATTACAACTATGCCATTAAAAACGAAAAGGCCCAAAACTCCTATCAAACGAGCCCGGATGGCCAAAATCCACAGCAGCTCATGCCAAAGGCAATGACTTTGAATCATCAGCCCGTTTCCATGTGACCAGCCAAGTTTGGGCCCAATCCGACACAGAAAATTTTAAGCCCGTTTGTTCTGCAACCTCTTGGACCTTCGTAGATTATCTGGTGTAGTCTTCCCTGACGTGGCCTGCTGACTCTGGGATGCTGGTACAGGAACATCCAAGGACTGGTTCGACTGACCCAAACTCTGGTCCGAAGTGATGTCCTCATCACTTTATCAATGTGGAAATAATATCAAAAACACTTTTTACCCTACTCCATGTTATGCAACTACAGTGAAACAAACAGATATAAATACTAAACAAGAATTGCATATGGCTAAGATAAAACTTGAGTTGTGTCAATATAATCGATTAAGGGTAAAGAACAATACCTCTTGAGCTGTACAACTTCGCAAGTTCTGGAAAACGGATATCATGACGTATACCTATCCCAATACGTCCCACATCTGCACCAATCTTCCACAGTAGCTCCTTGAAATATATTGGATTCTTAAAGAAGCTATTAGTTATAGCATGCATAATGAACAACAATTGGATGGAATATGAGATATATAAAAATTTAATTTTAGAGAATTCTAATATTTGCATTATAACTTTGGACGGTTCAGAAAATTAGCCATCCTCAAGTGTCAAGCTTTTATTCTATTATCTGTCGATTCCTAGTCTTAAACCCAATAAGGTTGGATGTCAGATCTATTACTCTAGAAGTTATTTCATTAAGATATCTCAATTATATTCTTCATTTCAGAAGATCATTTTTGTTTCCACCGAAAAAAATCCATGTCAACAATCATCTACATACATGCATATTGAGATGTTATGTACAGACGTTTTCAAAAGTATAACTTGACCTGATCTGAATGTGGTCTTAAATTATTCAGGAGTTCATAGATTACTGACAAAGCATTGGATAGCTTGGAGGTAAGGGCCATATATTTTTTCCCATTCATTGCTACTTTTTTTCAAAAAGGATGGAGAATACCAATTGCCAATCTTAAGTTAGTCTAGATTAGTCATCAAACATCAAATGTTCTAGCATTTGAAGTCTATTTGGAGTACGTGGTACAAAGTTCAATAAGTCATGGCATAAGATAATTGAATAATTTAACAGCACTCATCTATGAGAGGTACCTGAGACTACAATTGTAGGTTCCTCTCCAGCTGTGAGAAAATCAGATTCCCTGAAGCTAACCTCTCCCGACATGTCAAAATCAAATAGATGCAACTGCAAATTGTCACAAGGTCACTGAAACACTTATAGGAGCATCAGACCAGGAAGTTCAAGCTGACAACTAGACTGTTTTTTATCCATTAAATATGATTGAAGAACTTAGTGTACTTGGAATTGTACTTTTTTCCATAATTATATGAATCACATGAAAAGCAACACAAATTCCTTACTTTTATATGTCTGACTTTTAACTTCCCGTCTGGTCCAAAAACACAACCTGTGTTAAATAACAGACCTACAGCCAGTTCAGGTATTGATCCACCTACTATTGTGATTCCATTACAGCGAGCAACTTCTGATAGCATGGAGATTGATGAAGATGCAGCTTTAGCATCTTTATACTCCGCATATTTTGCCAAGTTCTTCAGTGATAAAGGACAATTCCATATTTCATATTATAATTGTTAAAAACAAAGAATAATTCCCACATGATTTTTCAGTTAAGCAAAAGCAAAGCTAAGGACTACTGAATAAGATTGATTAACAAGAAGCAAAATTTCCATGGTCATAACATTTTACCTAGGTCTGCAGCCACATATGTGTTCGATGCTAAATTTAAGAGGCAGAAGCCAATTGTAGAGGAGCAAATCATTATAAATTACATTTAAAAGCTACAAATTTTTTATGCAAACTATCAAGCCTGAATACATCCTCCAAATTACCAAATCAAATTTTACCATAATACAAGCTAACCATATTAATTCTATAGGAATTAAAATAACATAAACTCAACTCAACTCAACTCATCTAAGCCTTTTCCCAATTTCATGGGGAGGAATTAAAATAACATGTTAAGTTTAAATTTTAGAAAAGGAAAGGACAAGAAACAGAGATCAAAGTAACACCAACAAACTCTTTCAATTCATAGTATCCTCCAATACAAGCTACAGGTTGTGATAGCTCTAGCAGACCAACATATAAATCATGGCACAACGCCAATGTATAATTTTTCATGACAATACCTTATCTTATTTTGATGCAATTGTAACAACTACAAAAAAACTAATACCTAGTTATTATGAGTATGTAAAAGAAAATACAGAGACAACTTGTAAACCCCGATTAGAAAAAAAAAGGGATGCACGCCGTGAGCGTGCGGCAGCACGAAAATGGGATGCACGCCGTGAGCGTGCGGCAGCGCAACGCCGCACGATTCGTGCTGTCGCATGCTGCAGCGTGCTTCGCGGCATGGCAGCGATCGTGCCGCTACGGGCAGCGTGGAAGGGGAGGGGCTGACCCTCCCCTTGCTGCTATAAGAAGGGCATGGCCCCCTCCTCCCCGTCGCCGCCATCCCATTCCCATCGGTAAACCCCACCCCCCCCCCCACACCTTGGCTACCTGACAAAGAGAGAGACAGAGAGGGAGAGAGGAGGACAGGGGAGGGGAGGATGTGCGGGTGAGCCACGACCGTGCTGAGGCCGTGCGGCATTGTGCACCTCCCCGGAAGGCCACTCTGGCGGAGGGAGTGGCCGGGGAGTTGTTGTGAGGGCCGCCGGCCGGCCCTCCTATACTCGGGAGCCAAGCCAGCTCCCGCGTGGTTGGTTTGGGCCCGACGGCGTGCCCGCCGGTTCGCCGGGCCCAAGCCCCGAGCGCCAGCCCCCACCTGCGCCGGGGAGGCATCCGGTGGGGTCCGACCGGCCTACCTGGCCAGCTGTGCCACTGCCACAATGGCGGTGGCGGGAGAAGAGAAAGAGAGAAAGAAAGAAGGAAGAGAGGAAAAGAGAGAGGGGGAAGTGGCCGCCGGCGACGGTTGGCACGGAACCGTTCGCCGGTGGCCGATCGAACCCCGGGATAGGGCCGACGGTTGCCGGATGAACCCAGGGAGAGGGGGGGAAGAAGAAGTGAGGGAGGGGCTGAGCCGAACCTGGCTGGGCCCAGGCTCAGCCCAGCCCAGTTAGCCCTTTTGGGTTGATTTTTTGGGCCTTTAATCGGGCCAGGCCCAACAAATGAATGATGGGGTTTGGATCAGTATTGATACTAGTTTTTTGGGGTATTTTTATTTCTTCACTTGGGCTTATATATTTGAAGATATTCAAACCTCAAGTTGGCCCTAGGAATTGACTAGGTAGAGTTTAGAAATATTTTGATGTGCAGATTTTGAAGACTAAAAATTAAAAAATTAAAGCTGTAGGTACCCAGATGCCCAAATAGCCGATTTGCATTTTTTGATTAGCGTCAGATGGTAAGTAAGCCATTTATCATAATTTTCATAAATTATTAAAGAATAAAAATTATGAATTTAAATGCTACACTAATATTTATTGCATTAATTGGAAAATGAAAAATGGATTTGGTACTCTTATACGCAAGTGATCATTGGCCATGATCGTCTTTTAATTATTATATTTCTGCAAATGATTTGGTACCTATACCTGCATCTAATCTATTGACATAGTATTTAAAATTATCAAAAGTTTTATAAATGTACATGCGCATTTGACATGTTTAAACCACTGTAATTGTGAAAAGTATATCGATTGTATTTTTCAAATACACGTTAGCATGGAGATATGGAATGAAAATGATATTTTGTTAATATACTATTATGTGTCATCACGGTCCACTATTACATGACATGATATGCTACACGACTCCAGGACCCACCTCATAGGGGCTACATATGTGAGGGACAGACCCGAGGGGTGTTCTGTTGATTCCGAGACCCACCTTCATAGGGGAAATATATGTGAGGGACACACCCGAGGGGTGTTCTGTTACACGACTTTGGAACCCACCCCCATAGGGGCTACATATGTGGGGGTACACCCGACGGGTGTTCTATTAATGCCAGGACCTTTCCTCCATAGAGAATATATATGGAGGATACACCTTTAAGGTGTTCTGTTTACATGAACGTAGTGTATGACCGTGGGACATTGGTATAAATTGAAATTTTACATGTTATTTATAGTGGTACAGTGGTTTGATTTGAAATTGTATTTTAAAATGCCATATGGCAATAGCTTCCAAAATTATTTTAAGCATATGATATGCATGATGTGATAATATGACAAAATGTATTTGAAAAATGAAAGCTTATGTGTTTTATATGAAAATTTGATTTGCTAAAAGCTTAAAATAATTATATTATATTATAGTAGGCTTACTTATTGAGTATAAGCTAATTTAAATCTAATAATGTTTTTTAGAGCCACAGATCTGAGGATGGGGACATGGGGTAGTTGGAGCAGCTATCAGTGTGACTTAGATCCAACATTTTGTTGTAACCCCATTGATTTATGTATTTTAGCATGTAGACGAAAATATATAATTATGGCTTGTATTAAGAATATTTTGGATGACATTTAGTTATTACTCCTCCTTGTATTAAGTGATATGTTTCAGGATGCCTTGTATGCTAGGTATGCGGTGGGTTGCCACCCCTAAATCCAACATTGGGTCTGGAGCATGATAGCTTTTGTGGTATCAGAGCCTAGGTTTGACCTTAGGAACAAATACATGATGACACTAGGCAAAACAGTAGGATAACATTCAGAGGGTGATAACTCTATTAGGATTTCAAGTAATATGTTTTGAATGCCTAAAATTTAGTGGTTTATAAATATGTTGACTGGACCTAACCTTAGCAGGAGTTAATAATGCCCCATCGCATCAGGAGTCTGCGACATATTAGGGACTCCCAGGCTGGTGACACTAGCCAGCAGGGAGGCCAGCAAGCTTCTGGTTCTATTAATTTGGCTGGCAATGATCAACCGCAAGTTCAGGCCCAAATACTCCAGGCTCTTGCCGGAATGTTGCAAGTTATGCAAGTCATGCAGCAACAGATTCAGCAAATCCTGCCTGCTTAGCCTGCCTCTCCCGCTTCGCAGACTCAGTCGTCTCCTACCCTGCAGACTGAGCCTGCTCTTCCTACTCACCCCAAGCAGCCTACTCAGTCGGCTCCATCTTAGCCCTGGCAAGAAGGGGGCCGGAGCTTTACTGAATTCAAAAGCCTAGCCCCTGTTCCTTTTTATGCTTGCTGATGTTGAAAAATGGATGAGGGAGATGGAGAAAGCCTTTGCAGTCCACGGTAGCCAAAATGAGGAGCGAATTAGATTCGCCACTTACCTCCTCTAGGGGGAGGCATATGATTGATGGCCACTGGTGGAGCAGTGATTGGGCGGACATGCTATTTCCTAGAAAGAGTTTAAGGAGGTCTTTTATGATAAATACTTCCCCAATAGTGTGTAGAGGTAGATGCAGTCTAAGTTTGTCAAACTGGAGCAAGGGAATCTCTCTGTAGCCCAGTATGAAGCCGAGTTCACCCAGTTGGCCCGGTTTGCTTCAAACATTGTGACCACTGAGAGAGCCAAGATCATCAAATTCACAAAGGGACTGAGGCCTAGACTGATGCAAGCAGTCAATGCATTTGAGCTCTCCACTTTCAGTGCTATGATGAACAAGGCCCTAGTGATTAAGAAGGATATGAGTGTGGTCTAGAGGGATTGGGAGTAGCAGAAGAAGAGGAAGGGGTCTTCTCCTAGCCAGTCTTCAAGGTAGGCCAAGAAGAAAGGTGCTCATCAGGCCCCCTCAGGACTGAGGGGCAAGGAGACCCGTTGCCTTCACTGCGGGAGGTTCCACTTGGGCAGGCGGTGCCACATGATGTCTGGTGCTTGCTTCATCTGTTGGAAGTTTAATCACAAGATGGCCACCTGTCTCCTCTGGAAGGATCAGCAGCCTCCTTCGGATCAGGGTAGGAACTAGCAGCCGCTGCCTAGGGCCCAGGAAAGGGTCTTCACCCTTACACATCAGGATGTTGCCGCTTCTAACTCTGTGGTGATAGGTACACCTGTTACTCAAGTACTCCTTTAAGAATATTTTATTCATATACGATGTGATACATTGATCATGAATGATAAAAATAATGTTAAACCTCATAACATCTGAGATAAACTAAACGTTGTGATCAGGTATGTTTAAAGTGAGCAACATTTATGCTCAAATCTTAGTAGATCCGGGTGCCACATATTCACTTATATATGGAACTTATCTCACCAAGGATGCATCTTTGACACCCGTTCCTCTAGAGCAAGAGTTGCACATTGCATTTCCAAATGGTGATATTATGAAGGTAGACTCAGTATGCAGATCCTACCTGATTAACATGGGGGATAGGAGGTTGAAGGATGATCTAATCATCCTCCCACTGAAGTCCTTTGATGTTATCCTTGGGATGGACTGGTTGGCCTCCTATCATGCTTCAGTAGACTATTTCAGAAAAATGATGATCTTCAAAATTCCTAATCAACCTGAATTCAATTTTATTAGAAGTCAGGAGCATGTAGCCTTAGTGTTAGTATCAGCACTGCAGGCTACAAAGTATTTGAAGAAAGGTGGCCAAGGATTTCTTATTGTGGTCAAAGACTATTAGCAGGAAGAGGTCAAGTTGGAGGATATTCCAGTGGCTCAAGAGTTTCCTAATGTCTTCCCAAATGATTTGACCGAATTGCCTCCAGACCAGGATGTTGAGTTCACCCTTGATTTGGTCCCTGGCACTGGACCTATATCCAAGGCCCCATCATGCATGGCCCCAGCTGAGCTTAAAGAACTGAAGAGCCAATTGCAAGAGCTCCTGGACCAGAAATTTATCAGACCTAGTGTCTCTCCTTGGGGTACTCCAGTATTATTTGTCAAGAAGAAGGATGGTAGTCTTTGGCTCTGCATTGATTACCGAGAAATTAATAAGGTAACAGTGCGGAACAAGTATCCTTTGCAGAGGATTGATGATCTATTGATACCTATTCTCCTGTAGCAAGAATAACAACCCTTAGATAACTTCTTTCTATTGCTTCCATTCATAAGTTAATCATTCATCAAATGGGTGTAAAGATTGTGTTCCTTAATGGAGATCTTGAGGAGGAGATCTATATGGAACAGTCAGAAGGTTTTGTTGTAAAGGGACAAGAAAATAAGGTTTGTAAACTTATTAAGTCCCTTTATGGTCTTAAACAGGCTCCTAAACAATGGCATGAGAACTTTGATTAGATTATTCTATCTTTTGAATTTTAAATCAATAATCATGATAAGTGTGTCTATTCTAAGATCATCGACAATGATTGTGTAATCCTTTGTTTATATGTCGATGATATTTTAATTTTTGAAGCATCTCTTGAAATTATTTCAAGTGTTGAATATTTTTTCTCTTCTAAGTTTGATATAAAAGATTTAGGTGAAGCAGATGTAATCCTATGGATGAAGCTTATCAATCCCATGAAAGGATAGCTCTATCCTTTCTCATTTTATAGAAAAAATGATCAAGAAGTTTGGTTATTCCAATCTTAAACCAGTATCTACTCCTTTTGATCCTAGCTTTCACCTAAAGAAAAATTTAGGTAACCCAATTAATCAATTAAAGTATTCTAAAATTATAGGATCTCTCTTATATGTAGCAAATAGGACAAGACTTGATATTTCCTATGTTGTAGGAAGACTTAGTAGATATAATTAAAATCCTGATCAATCTCATTGGATAGCCTTAGAAAGAGTGTTCCAATATTTAAAGGGAACACTTAATCTCTCTTTGATGTTCACTGAATATCCTGAGGTGTTGAGGGTTACAGTGATGCTAATTGGGTCGCTGATTCTCATGATTTAAAATCAACCACTAGATATCTCTTTCTTCTTAACGGTGCTGCTATTGCCTGAGGATCAACTAGGCAAACTATTATTTCTAGAAGCACCATGGAGGCCGAGTTGATAGCTCTAGATACTACCAGTAATGAGGTAGAGTGGATAAAAAAATCTAATATCAGAGCTACCTTTGGTACCTAAGCCAGTTCTAGCTATATCAATCCATTGTGATAATAAGGCCATAATCGAACTGACAAATCAAAAGAGTACCAATAAAAAGATGAATCGCCATATACAGCTTTGTCATAAGTCTATAAGATAATATAAGAAAAATGATGTTATCTCTTTGGAATTTATCAAATCTGAGAAGAATTTAGCATATCAATTAATCAAGGGATTATCTAGGAGTAGAGTCCTAGATTCATCGAGGGGGATGGGGCTTAAGCCCATTACTTGGTCACCAGAAGTGGATACCCAACCTCTGTGATTGGAAATCCCATGAAAGAGGTTCAATGTGGTAGAAACAAAACTGATTGAGTGATCGTATTAGAGCATAAATTTTGAAAAAAAAAATTCATTCCATCCCTATGATGAGTGCTCTTATAAAGTGGCAAAATAAATCTGTGTAAGGATGAGTTATACTCTTAATGGATCCAAGGTAGGTTATCTATAGGGTATTAGTCACAAATATCCTTTAAGGATTCACTTATATGAGAATTGTCATATTAGGCCATGACTATAGGTTTGGGCTAACTTTAATAAATTCTCATAAAAAATCAAGGTACTAAGCGCAAGGCCTTTAATATGCGCTGACCGCTTAAACCCAATTGATCCATACTGTGTGTGAGATTAGTAAAAGTCTGAGTTAAGGACCTAGTTCAAGGTTTAATCCACTATGGTTCTTTCAGATGTACACAATCAACACTAAGTGAGGTTCAAGTCCATAGGTCACCTCACCTATTGCGCAGTATAAGATGTCCTAAACTTAATATTATACTATTTATTTTTTTTATTTAAAACATTTATGGGAGATTATTGACTTTTTGACCATTTTAAAAAGAAAAAAAAATTTAAAATAAAAAAAAGTAAAGGACCCACGCGAGCAATAAAATGCTCGCATGGGACGTTGGCGGAACGCTCGCGAGCGAGCGTTCCGTGTTTCCTTTCCGCGAATGCTTGAGCGTTCTGCATTTCTTGCATTTCGAGTGGAACGGTAACAAGGCTAACGGGAGGAATGGTAACAAGACCAAATGGCCAATATATATATATATATATATATATATATATATATATATATATATATGTATGTATGTATGTATGTATACAGGCAAAAAAAAAAGATAGATTGAGGGATTCAAATTCTAAAATAATATCTTATTATTTTGAGATCCTGCTGTTGCAAGAGCTTAGGGTTATGTATCTCAACCAAGTGAAAGGTTTATTTAATTATTTTTTACTATTATATACATTATTTTCTTTGGGCATCTGAAGGTTTCATTGGATTGCACCTTCATACGATCGTGCTCGTGGTAGAAGGATCGGATTGAGCCGGATCATTGTATTTTAGGGATAGATCGCCTATAACCTGCACGAAAGAGCAAAAACTTGTCCTTAGGGCGGTGTCTAACACGCCTTGACCAGACAAGATTCTCTTTTATATTTAGTTTATTTTTTACATTTAAATTTTTTAGATTAAATCTCTAACATTTTCTAGGAATGATTTTTTTAAAAAAAGAATTTTTTGAAAACAAAAAATTTTCTAACAACTTTTTCATCTAGCAGCTATCCCCATACACCTAGTAGTGCTCTTCTTTCCATAAAAAAAGTACTCGTGTTCTCATTTTCTTTTTCTTTTACTTAATGTTTTATGTTTTGCAGCTTTCGCTATAACTTTGGCTGGGTGAAGAATTACATAGAAAATTATAGGACGTTCATGGAGAATCGCAGTTAGAGGTAGGCACTGGGCCATGCCGCCCATGGCACGGCACGGCCCAGGCCCAGATGGGCCGTGCCTGGTCCATAAAATTTTTTCTGTTGCCCAGCACGACACGGCCCATGACGGGCCTGGGCCGGCCCACCGTGTCGTGCCAGCATGGCCCACCTGGGCTGGCACGGCCCACCTGGGGCTTGGCCCGTGCCCGTACATGGCTCAAATAAAAAAAATTATAAAAAAATATTTTTTTGATAAATTAAAAAATTATTAGGAATAAAAAAATTTTATTAATATAAAGCCACCTTAATGGTAGGGGTTTGGCATAGACCCCTACCAGTTTATTAATTAAAAATCAAAATGGTACAGAAGGGAGGGGGGCTAGGCCTGACCTCCAGAACATAATACAATAAGTAAGAAGAAAAAATAGAAAGATCGCAACCATCGGATCATCGCCGATCTGATGGATTGAAACTGTCCGATCGATCATCGCCGATCGGGATCATGGCATGGATCGATCGCAACCGTCGGATCATCTTCGATCGGATGGATCATAACCTTTGGATCGATCATCGTCGATCAGGATCATGGCTTGGATTGATCGCAATCGTCGGATCATCTCCGATCGGATTGATCGCAACGGTCCGATCGATCATCGCCGATCGGGATCATAGCTTGGATCGATCGCAACCGTCAGATCATCGCCGATGGGATAGCTTGCAATCGTCAGATCGATCATCCCCGATCGGGATTATGGCTTGGATCGATCGCAACCATCGGATCATCTCCGTTCGAATCGATCGCAATGGTCCGATCGATCATCACCGATCGAAATCATGGCTTGGATTAATTGCAACCGCCGGATCATCTATGATTGGATGGATCGCAACCATCAGATCGTTCATCGCCTATCGGGATCGTGGCTTGGATCGATCACAATCGTCGGATCATCGCTGATCGGATCGATCGCAACCGTCAGATCAATCAACACCGATCGGGATAATGGCTTGGATCGATCGCAACCATCGGATTGTCTTTGATCGGATTGATATTCCCCTATCATCAATCAAGACAGAATAAGAAGGAATATATATATATATATATATACCAGTGAAAATATTTGACAAATGGGCTCTTTATAGAAATCATGAAGATGGCATAATCAATAGTCTCCTCCTCCTTACCACAGAAAAGGCAGGTAGCCTAGATAGAAAGACCCCTACCTAAAAGCAGGGAGCAAGTTTGGAGACATTCTCACTCAAGCTTCAATATAAAGAGCTGTATCCTGGGATGGATAGGAAGCTTCCAAATCCATACTACTTCCCTCATATACTGAGGCTGAGATCGGAAGATCTTCATTAGATCCCTGATCAAAGCCCTGGAGAGACACGATCTCTTCCATAATCTGGCAACATCTGCATGGCCTGCTACAAGCAGAATAGACAGAATCCGACGAGCAAGCTCCTCACCGAAAAATAAGGATACCGTTGGCATATGCTAAGAGAAAAGATCGTGAGAAATCATATCAGAGACTCTCATACTACTGGGGATATCAGTACTAATGAAATTAAGCCAGCATGAGAGAGAGAGCTCCGCAATCCACGTGTCCTGGACAACATCCACCGATGAACCATCACCAATCATCCACGAGATGTTATCCAAGATAATCGGCGAGCGCCTACAAACCTCCTTTCAGAAAAAAAAAGAATAACAACGGAAGGACTGAAAATCCATAACAGCAGTCCACTCGCCATATCTAGCATGCATAACAAACCTCCAGAAGCAGTGCGGATCAAGTATAAACCTAGAGGCATGCCTAGCAAGCATAGCCTCTCCCCTCACAATCAAAGACTAAATATCAAGGCCACTTTCAAATATCGGCATGCACACAGTGTCCCATGCTAGTAGATGAATACCGTGACCATCCTGCATCGAGGCCTAGAGAAAGTCTCAAAAGTATCTCTCAATCCTTTCTAGGCAAGTAATCGGGATGGCCGTGTTAAATAGAAGAAGAGGAAGGGACGTTAAAACCAATTTTAGGAGGGTGATCCTCGCTATCATCGATAACCCAATTACCTGCCAGCAATCAATGCGCTTATGGACCCGATGCTCAAGTGCATCGAAATCATCGCATCGTGGCCGTCTCCCGGTGATAGGAATCCCTAGAAACATAAGTTGGTCTGCATGATTGGAGATATCGAAAGAATGAAGGATGGCTGCCCTCGTAGCATTGGGAGTTTTTGAGCTGAAACATACCGTAGACTTCAGAAGGTTGACCTTCTGCCCCGAGGCCTGACAGTAGTCCTGAACAATAGAAGCATAGGTGGTCGCATTACTGATGCTGGCCTGACCTAGCAAGATGCAGTCATCCGCAAAAAAAAGATGAGAGACTGAAGGCCCGTCCGAACCCGATATGAATGGGACGATGCGAAGATCCTGCTGCACCAAGTAGAGAGCGCGCGATAAGTCATCAGCAGGAAAGATGAACAAGAAGGGGGAAAGCGGGCATCCTTGGCGTAGCCCAATAGCTGAATGGAAGAACTCGGTTTGCCTGCCATTAATGATAAGCAAGAAAGATGGCCTTTGGATGCAAACCATGATCCAATCAATAAACAACCCATCAAATCCAAATTCAAGAAGAGTGTGATGTAGAAAGGCCCAACTCAATCTATCATAAGCTCGTTCCATATCAAGCTTGATAGCCATAAGACACTGTCTATCAGATGATCTGTGGAGATCATGCATAAATTCCTATGCTATGAGAACATTGTCTGAGATGTTACGCCCTCTGATAAAAGCTCCCTGCTCCATAAAGATAATGCCCTATGACCTTCCTCATTCGATTGGCTAATAGCCAAGCACATATATTGTACAGGGTAGTGCAAAGGCTGATGGGCCAGAAGTGAAGCTGAAAGGATGCATCCGAACGTTTAGGCACCAAAGTGATAAGGGACTAATTCTAATCAGCAGGAATACAGTGAGATTGGAAAGCACTCAATATGGCCTACATAATATTGTCGCCCATAATATTACAATATGATCGAAAGAAAAAGAATGAAAAAACATCAAGCCCAAAGAGACGAATGAATCTCATCCACTGTGATGGGTCTAGTAAGAAGAACATTCTCTTCTATAGAGACCTTAGAATCAAGGACCAGGAGGATAGGAAAACCATCACCAGTATGCTCAGAACATCGGGACTGAAAAAATTGATAAAGGTGATCCCGAATGATATATATATCTTTGTGGTAATGCTCCTCCTCGTCAGCTATGTGCCAAATCCTGTTGATAGCTCTACGCCTTAGGATAGATTGATGAAAAAATTTGGTATTGCAATCTCCCTTACGAATCTAGTAAACCCGAGACCTCTGCCTCCAGTAAATCTTCTGCTGCTGTAAAAGAGAGTGGTGACGTGCTAGCATAGCTCTGAGCATAATAACATCAGAAATAGAGAGGCAGCCTTCAGTGTCCTCTCTGCTCTAACAATATCAGCTTTGACCTGTTCCACTTTCCTAGTTAGATCCCCTATCTCCACTCTATTCCATCTGGAAAGCCGGCGCCTTGCTAGCTCAAGACGCTTGGATAGTCTGTACACAGCACAACCTCTCACCGATAGACGCCAAACTTGGAAGATAATGATCCGAACCAAAAAAATAAGAAGTCCAAAACTGCTCAAATCGAAACTACTTCCTCTACTGCGAAGTCAACTTCGCTTCCATGGATATCGAGATGGGATAATGGTCTGATGCAATCCTCGAAAGATGAGTAATAGTGATAGAGGGATAGATCTAGAGGCACTGATCCATGATCAAAGTCCTATCCAGTATCTTTCAAACTCAAGTTGTACCCTAGCGGTTGTAATTCTTTACCCACCAAACATGGGAGTCAAAAGTACTTTAGTGGAGCTTCGAGCAAGCCGCTAAGGCGCCACACATGGCAACCACAAGGAACAGGCAATCGGGGTCTTGCAACCTAAACCTCGCTCCAGAAATCTAGTATTGACAAAAAGAATACATAAGAAAAAGCCCTCAATGAACTAGTTGATGGCATACTATATTAAGAACCATAGAAAAGAATTATTTAACTACTTGTAAGTTTAATGCAACAGGCATTGAAAGAAGGGTCGGTGTTTGGTTGACAAATTTGGGTCTGATTCCAACTTATCATAAATAATAAGGGTGGAACATCATTCATAAAGATCACAACTAATTAGATGCACACAGCTTGTCAGAAGTTGATATAATTCTCAATATATTTTTGAACATCTGAAACAGGGCTATTTTGCCTTGATTTTTCTCAATGAGCTACAATTTTTTCAAGTAATCCACAAAGCTGTCCAAACGGCTTACCTGACGGGTAGCAGAAACATTGCTACCACCTGCTCCAAGAACAGAAGCCACTGCACTACTAGAAATCTTAACCTCCATAGAACTGTTCACAGTTGGATAGCTGGAACATATACAAAAAGTAAGAGGCCTTTCAACAGTTATAGAATTATTCGATACAATAAATTTGAAAGCTACTCTACCTAGAAGCAATTTGTAGACCTGGATAATCGTGAGCTTCATGTATCTGGCCAGAACCCTGAGGGAAAGAAAATTAAATAAATATCTCATTTTGGAACCTAGAGGTATCTTTATATCAACCAAGATAAATGTTGAAACAAGCTAAAAATGAAAAAGCAAATAAGCACATTCCACCTTAAACCATTGGACTTGAACAAAGACAGTTTCAAGATTAATCAAAATTAAGGCTCAATGTTCCATCACAATTAGTCTGAATCAGATGCAAAATGACTTTAGGAATTAAGAGCCATGTGCTTCAACCAAGCTATCAGTTTATTACAATAAAGCTATTATACATGCTTCAGTTTATTATTTCCAAGTATGCTAACAGCTATGTTGCAACCATTCATATTATATTTACTACTAACACTTATCAGAAGCATTCATAACTGCAAGATAGACAAGAGACATAAACCAGATGTTGAAGACTTGATAATTATTCAAAAGAACAGCATAAAATTACAGCAATCAATATTAACCTAGCTATTTACTCTCTTTCATAATCATTCAAGTGAAATAATAATTCAACCTTTAAAAATATAAGGGTATGTTTGATTTTTGAAAATAGTCCTACTTTTATTTTTCAATTTTTATAGAAAACGGAGATCACACATGTTTGGTGATTGAAAATGAAAATCATTTTTCGGATAACATAATTGTAAAATAGCAAAAAAATTGAAAACAGTTTTAAAACGTTTACCTTGTTTTCCATCAAATTAAAAATATAATAGAAAACAAAGGAAATACACAAAATTAATAATATTTCCTTTTTTTCCTATCCATTTAGAAGGTATTGTTTATAATGAAAATAAAAATTTTAAAAATAATAATTTCTATTCATTTACCAAATTCATTTTTTAGAGATTAAATAGTAAAAAATAAAAATTATTTTTAGAAAATAAAAATAGAAAATGAAAGTAGAAAACATTCTCGAAAATCAAATGCAGCTAATTTTTTAAAAAATATTATTCTTCCTTTCCTTCTTGGAGATGCAATAGTTTAGGCCCAAGAAGCAGTGATGCCTCTTGAAAATACTCAAGATAATTTAAATAAGTAGGATACTACAAAAGCATGATAGCCAAAACAATTGATTCAATTAATGATTTTATTATTTGAATGCATTCAACTAACTTGTAAGGCATTGTATATATTCAATAACAAAAATGGGCTATCCTTTAGATGAAGGAGCAGCCTTATATCTAACAAACTACAACTACATAAAATTAATAATATGCATAACAAACAAGAATTTTGCTGGACACCATTGTGGCTAGAAGTAGCATTTTTATTATATATCAATCCATCGGCTTTTAGTACAAGCAAATTGCCTCTATTTTTTTCTTTTCATTTTCTCTAATGTTTCATATTTAATTTTTACCACAAACAATATGGTACAATTAAGCATTGCCCACATCCAACTAGGTAGGGCCCTTCGGGCAACTTCTCTCAAAGAGAGCATAAAAATTGCACTCAGAGATAAAACAGTGTTTCAAACCTAGTAAGTTGGACCAAACCATCATGATAGCCAAGTCATAGTTTCCCGAATCAATTTCAAATGAGGCCACCAAACCCAATCGGCCCCAATCACTCATTTTCCCCTCTTCCTGTGGAATTCAATCCAACTACCTCATTCTTGCAAGCTCAATCTAGCTGCATCTTTGTCCTACAAGATCTAGCGATGCTACCTTTGTTCTTATAAAATCTGGCCACAACATTCCATATCTCTTATTAATGCTCATCCAAACTAAGGTTTTAAAACCTGTGGGATGAAAATATCCCAATTTCTCCATAGAACAAGACATCCAACTATCCATTCTTATCTTGATGACCATCCAGTCATCCCAATATCCTTGTCTCTCTCCTCTTTAATTTTCCTTTATTTCTTTTTCATTCCTTTCTTCCTTCATTCGATTCCTTTCTTCTTCTATTTTTCCTTTCTTCCTTCTTTCTTTCCTTTCTTTTTCCTCCTCCTTCCTTCCTTTATTGTTATTTTTCTTCTTCTTTCTTTCTTTTCTTCTTTTCCTTCTTTCTTTCCTTTTTCTTCTTCTTTCCATGCATTGTGGCGTTTCAATGCCTTGCCCCTATCCTGATCGCATTTTCCTTGCAAGAATAGGACAGGATGGCTGGGACATCACTCTGCTCATAGGAATTTATAACTTTGATCCAGGCCACCACCTCCAAATTAGAAGAACGAGTAAAATGGAAGCATGAAACTCTAGGTGAGTGCTACAATCAGCACCAATGGATTATGGAGAAGAGACCCTGACAACAAGAAATAACGTCTTAGGCCTGCAAGGAAAGAATTTGCCCATAACCTTCATTCCTAGGAATTTGAATGGAGTTGTTGAGCCCTCAAAGAATTATAACTTCCTTTTATTTTAACACTTAATCAAATTGGATTAGCAAGATCTGGTTTGACTAGATAGTTCCACTGATTCAAGCACTGGAGAGATTGGGATGCAATGTTTTAAAGTAATTGTAGGCAAAGGCAGCAAAATTAGACATGACACGCGTGAATACAACTTGAACTCAACATGAAATAAGTAGGTTTAGATTAACCTCAAGTGGATTTGTGATATAATCGTGTCGACATAATATGACACAAAATTCATGTTGTGTCTCGTGTTAATCATCAACACAAAATGACATAGTTATAACCCAATTAATTTAAAGTTGGTTACATTTTCCTTTATATTATGCAATTAGGTTTCTTATAGATGGTGAAACTTAAGTTGTTTAGTTTAAATGATTTAACGTTATGATGATTTTTTGATGTGGCTAAGCACTGTGTTGGAAAATGTATGCTTTTATATTAAAAAATGAAGCAACAGTCAATATTAAGTGGGTTGTGTCTATTTGTGTTAATTGAGTTCTTCCATGAGTCAAGTCATTCAATGTAACATGATTTATTTATTAAATAGATTATATTCGTGTCATGCCATATTATCTATTTTATAATTAAGTTGTGTTCATATCAGGATTTTGACTTAATTAATATCAGGATTTTTGACTTAATTAATTGATCATACTGTATTCATATCGACCCATATATTATTACAACTTGACTTTGGTACGACAAGAACATGACATGGCAACAGAAATTGCCAACCCTAATGGCAAGTTTATCATGAACCAACCGGGTAAAAATCTGAAGTGATGATTTGGGCGAGTCAACATGATTAACTTGCCCATACCACCAAAAAGTGGTACAAAGGACCATCATGCTAATCTCCCCTAACATACATAACATGTTCGAAATATCAACATACACTAGTAAACCTCCATCATGCATGGACTGGCACAACCAAGTGCAATAGCAAGAACTAGTTGAATTAGTGATCACATGCATTTCTGGTAAAGAAAATTGGAAACTAGTGCAACTACTCTGTAAATTCCAATGAATTTCACTAGAAGCAACATATCTTCTTCTCTTTTGTAAAGTCTATGACTTCAAGTCGTCTACCTAAATGAATATCAAACAATGTGAATTCTAAAATGCTCAGAATATAGAATTCAGCAACAGCACAAAGCAAGTTATAGCATTAGGTTGTTCAACTTATTCCATAATCTTGTTTAGGACCACAGCTGCGCAATTGTGCATTTATTTTTGATATTTGCTGGTAAATATCAGATGCTGGAAGATTCAAGGAAATAGATCTAAAATTACGAATACTTGGAAACAATAAAGTTCAACTACCAAAAAAAAAGACTTTGGAAACTGAGTATCAATTGTTCAAAGAATAAAAAATGAAATCAAAGAAAACATGAATTTACCGGCAACAACTTGGTAAGTAGGGCAACAGGAATTTACCAGCAACAACTTAGTAAGTAGGGCAACAACCAATGATTGTAAGATGTAGACATCAATTAAAGCAAAATAGATTAGAGTTACCAGTTTATCAAGTTGGAAGTACTTGGTAGTTGAACCAAGTGACCTGGGACCAAATATTTCCATCACTAGAGTTTGGATGGTTAGGGGTATTTGAGAGAGGGCCACCCCCAATTGTGTAACTAATTGTCTACAGGCCTTTCTATCAAGGAAAAAAAGGAAATATATCATGTTTGGAGTTAAAAGGCAAATGGAATGCAGAATCTCTTATATAAGGAGCAGTCAGGTTGAGTTACCATATATTAAATCCTATAAATTTATGTTTGGAGTTTTGATTGGAACTGGTCCAAAATTGACTGAGATTTTTAAATATAGTATAAATTTTAAATAATTCTAATTTATAATTAAATTAGAATTTTTTAAATTTAAATATAGTTAACAATTAAATAAAACATTAAAACTTGATAAATATTTTTTTAAAAAAAAATTCCACGGAGGTATTAAGAGATGGAGACGAGATAAGGCATAGGGGCCCCATAAGATTTAAAACTTACCAAAGTTTCAATACAACCAGCCGTAGAAAGTGCCATCCGACTTTGCTTGCAGCCCTTTGCTTCCGCTTAAGATATTTCCGCATGTGCCGATGAACGCAGTCGCGTCCCCCATCCTACATATATACACACCCATCCCCCTCTCGCCCTCCATCTCCCTCTCGCCATGCAACACCTCACAGTCCTATAGCTAATCTCTCGCCCTTCATCTCCCTCTCACCCTGCAACAACTCGCCGTCCTATCGCTAACCTCTCACCCTTCATCTCCCTCTCGCCTTGCAACACCTCGCCGTCCCTCTCTCTCGCCCTTCGTCTCCCTCTCGCCATGCAACACCTCGCCGTCCTATCGCCAACCATGAATGGCCACTACGATCCCGATGGTGATGTACAACGCCACCTTGACTCCCCTCATCCACCCCCAGATATTACATCATTTCTGTCCTCACTCCCCAGCAGCAATATTGAGCTAACTTCCTATGGCCGACTAGCTGCTTCAGTGCAAGACAACGTGCTAGGAGAAATGAACTACTATATATTCGGTACGTTAGAGGATAGTAGTGTTAGTTGTTGTTGCTGTTGTTATGGTGTTATTATTACTCTTCTTCTTGTTGTTGATGTAGGCAAAGGAGAGCAGCACTTTAAAGTATACGGATCCCACGACATCTTCCATCATGGTTTGATATACTTTCAAAGTCATCACAAAAACGATATTCGTCCATCAAAGAAAACGATCGAGTAAAGAATTCAAATATATATCATGCACTGTTTCTGTCTTGAATGGTTGCATCCCAAGGGGAGTCCATGCATGGTTTGATTTCACGTTAAGTTTCTGTTCACGGGTTGCACGCACGCATGCACGCATTGTTTTTATCTACCTTGCATGGTTTGCGAACGGGTGCATCCTATGGTCTTTTTCATCTAGCTAGCAGCTATCCCCATACAACTAGTAGTGCTCTTCTTATTAATTTCGTCAACCAAAAAAAAATAGTAGTATTCTTGTTCTCATTTTCTTTTTCTGTTACTTAATATTTTATGTTTTGCAGCTTTCGCAACAAGAACTTTGGCTGCTAGTGACAGACACATTGAGTAACTTGATCATCATGAGGTCTGCAGTAGGGAGCAGCAGCGTCGAATCCTATACACCTTCAGTTCCAGAGTTTGGTCAGATCCGTAGGGGAAATTTTGATATATGTATGATGACTTATGATTGCCATAAAAAGCCTATTTGTCAAGTGTTTTCGCTGGTTATCCTATATATATATATTTCCTTCTAATTCTGTCCTGTTTGATGGTAGGGGAATCCTTACAATTTAGTGCTGCTTGTACTTCTGAAACATTCCCAGTTACTGAAACTAATGGGAGAGGCAGTCGCACCGGACTCGAGAATAAGACACCACTTGCAACCCAGGTACGCTGTCGAGATGCTAGCGTTACTCATTAGGGAACCTTCTCTCCTGAATTTTAATATGTGTTGTGTCGTTGTGTGATTTTTTTTGGTGGAGCAGCGGAAGCGGACCAAGAATTTGAGGCTAAAAGACCTGGAACCCTTGTTCCACCTTCCCAGAGAACGCGCTGCACGGATGCTCAACTTGAGCCTCACAACATTCAAAAAGGTCTGCCGTCAAAATGGGATACATCGCTGGCCCTACAAAAAGTAAGGTAGCTAAGGGACAAAGCCCTCCAAAAAGATATGAGCCCAGATAAAGATTTGCAGGGCACGTGAGCCGTCGTATATCATAATTTTTATTAGTTCTGACATACCTCATGCTTATTTTTGCATGCGTTAGCAGTTTAATTGTGCTTTCTTGGTATTTTCTTTTTGAAGCGTAACAATAAAGTCCTAATTCCAAACTAGTTGAGGCCAGCAAGCATGACATAGGAGTATATTCTGGATTTGAGTACATATCAGAGGCATGCACTGGAAAAGATTTGTGCTGCTTTCCTAAATCTCAAAAATGTTTAGCCACGACATATTGTATTGAAGCATGACATAAGAGTATTTTTCTGGATTTGGGTACATATCTGAGGCATGTCCTGGAGAAGTTTTGGTCTCCTTTCTTAAATCTCATAAATGTTTAGCCATGACACTACTAGTGACAAATTTTCTTGATTTCGTCTGTAGAGTTGATTCCTTGGCAGTTGCAATGTCTTCAGCAATGCAAGCACCATATATTCTAGCTACCACCGATTCAATAGCACAGGCCTTAGAGGTGAAAGATCCTTCTGAGTCTGTTTATTCTCTACCGTGTCCTTGAAAACCCTTCATCTTCCCCAGAAGCATTGTGTATCAAAGAACAATTTCAAATCTCACAGACCTACTCACACAAGAAAAGAAAGCTGAAGAATTGAGAACTCTTCTGACCCAACTCAGACCCTTCTTCTATTTAATTCCCAAGGCAAAAACTGCAAAAATTGTGAGGAGCATATATGAACAGAATATATTAAATTCAATTTTCAAATATATTACCTGAATTTTCCAGAGTACCCACATGCAAGACTTAGAATTAGGTATGTTTATGATGATTGGGTAAAGAAGAAATTCTTAAAGATTAAAAGGACCCAATATTTAGACACATATTTTCACCTGACTATCATACTGAAGTCCATGCGACATAGATCTCGATTAATAAAACCCATGCAAAAGTTTTGTGATTTAGATGTGTTCACACTATGAACATATTGAAAATAGGATAAAAGAGCACAAAATTCACATAAAATTTTCATAAACAAATATATTAGAATTTATGTATTTATCTTTTGCTTGTTCAACATTTTATGTTTGTGTTGGTTTCAGTGTGATGATGCAGTTTTTAAATCTAAATTGTACTGTAAGTAGATATAGATGCATTATGAATCAAAGAAGAGATTAATAAGTCAAATTTTTACTAGATTGAAGAATAAAATTTAAGCAAATATCAGTTGCCAGGAGCAATTTGTGAAATCACAGATACAACCATCATATCCAATGTTCCTCATAAATTATTCTGTTACTAGTTAACATACTTTAATGTATGGATGCAACAACGAAGAAGTAATCAAACAGCCATGCTAGTTATTATGTGACTGAATAGCTTCATATTAGAGATGCAAGCATATTTCCTTGACTATCACTGGGCATTTCCTCCAAGGACATCAACCATCTTGTATATATCTCCCTGCCTTTGCACCTCAAGAGGAAGGTTCTCCCTGCAGATATTCTATTGTTTAATTAGACATATGTATCTTAATGATACTTATTTGACTACCACAGAACAGTACCTCCGAACTGGATCAGAGAATAATCTATCTCAGCAATGATGGTAGTCTCTTCATGCCCTGCTGTTGCAATTATTTCACCAAACTTCAAAAATTTAAAAAGCAAATGACTCGTTTACTCAAGGCTTCTATGTAATAACAGTTGTTAGTGTACAGAATAATTTGTTGCCTCACTTACCGGTCCAACAAGACCAGAATGACTCCATGTAATGTAATCAGCACTTGCATTGGGGTCCCGAGCAGGTGCACAAGTTGCAACAAACAACTGCCCCAAAAAAAGTTAGCACTATTTAAGATTAATTTGGAAAATAGGATTTATGTGTAAATTAGGAAGAATAAAACAAGTGAATTGAGGAGCAAAAACCAGAGAGCAAGAGATTATTACCTGATTATCAGTAGCTATGCTCGGTTGAAGCAAATAAAGGCAATAGTTAGTGTGATTGAAGTTTAATTTTCAAAGGAAAATAAAAGGAGGTATGTGCAGGCTCACATGAGCATGTGTGCATGTTTGTATATGCGCATCTATCAGTTTGTGTTCATAATCTATATACAAAGGACACAATTTTTTTTCTTCAAAACTGTTTCAGTTCAAGAAATTCTTTAATATGCAAGGAAAATGACTATTCAATGAAATGAAACAAAAGTCTTAAGCAAAATAGTTATGGTATGTTTTGACCTTGCTCTCTGCATCAATTCCCACAGCAATTCACCAGTACTCATGTTAAATGCTCCTGGATAGCATATCAGATGAGCCCCTGAGATCAAAGCCATAAGCTACAATCATCAATCCTTTATATCAAGCTTCATTATAGCAAAATTTAAAGTCAAATATCAAATATATCGTCACTGGAAAAAAAAATCTAGTGAAGGAAAATAAAAGTCTCTTGAATTTTAAGATATTCTCCTGGCTGAGAAAAAAAAGAACTATCTGAATAGAACATAACAATCTATCATTACATGATTTTCTATATTCAGATATTGATGGTTTTCATTAACCCATGTAAAGGGTCAGAAAAATCTAATTGAAGAATACTCTTAACCAAGGTTCACAGTATTGGTGCATGCTGCCCTGTACTAAGTGGACCATATTAAATTTTAACTGTGCTAGCATTGCGAATCTTTAACAGATTGTAAGTCTAATATGTGTGGACCTTTAACCTAATGTTCCTCTTGTAACCAGTTTGATGACATTTTTCCTATCCATTACACAACTCTCCAGTGCATCATCCAACCTTTGTTTCTTGACCCTTAATATGGATGTGGGCATATGGTGCACTATTTTCCGTAAGTGATCTTATTGATCGATCATTTTACCACTAGTTCTGCAGCTTTGCTGTAACTTTACGATCTTCAGACAAGGAAAAATTACCAATTTTCTTTTGACTCGAATGAATCCTTCGTTCTCGCATTTAGTTAACATGACTAGATGCATAATGGCTCTGTCAAAGTGTGTTCATATCTATATGGAACCAGCTTTAAGAATTGTTTTCCTGTCAAAAAGTCATCTGCCAATCGTCAGATGCATTTTGAATACATTATAATATGCATCTGGGTTTTTGTAGGGCTTTCTACATTCTACAAATACAAGAGCTCTTCTTCTTAACAAGACCATTTTTAATATCTGTTGAACATTTGTACATGACCATACTAATTCAAGCAGTTCTCCACCTTAAAAACTGAGGAGAGTTGCTTCAGAATTTCCAATTATGTACTTCTTTATTCTTGTGTAAGTTCTGTCATGCCATCATCCATTCTTGTGCATGTCATTGCCAAGATTAGGGGGAAAGATGACAAATAAATATTTGACATTTTACTTAACAAAGTCTCTATGTAGGATGTCTGGGCCATCTATTTGATTGCTTGAAGAACATTCAGATATTCTTTTGAGAAGCAATAATAATCAAGACCAGAGGAAAACTACTTTCTCGTATTGGAAGAAAGGAAAACATAACAAGAAAAAAAACATACAATGCAGTCAAGAGGAGTTGCTGTTTTGAGTAGTACATTATTTGCTTTCCTACTAAAACATTAATGCATTTCAGTTTTCAGGTCATTGAACTCTCCCAACATGGCTTTCCACCATAATCTAACTTCATTTATCATTGTTCCCAATACATCTTCCTTCAAAGGTTACAATGAGTGTTCCAAAATATCGTTTCTGAATTCATAGAAAAGTAGCAGTGATAACCAAAACAGGATGATCTTTGGTTAGATCCACTATAAATTTACACATATTAGCAAATATAATTCTCAAATTGGTAATTGGTATGTCTTCAATGATTTTTATATAACTCTTGCATACACCTTCTTTCTCCATTTCTTTCTATAAATTACCTAAAAAAATGTAACTAACTAGTTAACCTTGTGATAATTGTTTGCCTAAATTTGTATGTAAGCACTCTCTCCTATAATTCAAGACATGGCAATTAAGTTTCAAATGGTATAATTTTGTAAAAAATCACCTTTATTATAACAAAAGTACAGTTCTAAGACACACAGCTACTTGAAATTGCTTGATTTGGCCATTGTTGAAGTGCATTGTATACCGGTGCATGTAAAATATGCCGGATACATGCTGAACACTTAGCTTGAGCATTCTATTGCTCTAAATCAAAATAGGACTTCAAATAAACTGGCCTTATATCAGCTGGTTGGCATCGCTCTCTTGGCAAGGACCAAGGTTCAAACTTTGATGATTGGGACCCCCATTCCCCCAACCATATTTCTCGAAAAAAATAGGGACTTTGGATACTTTTAAGGCTAGATATATTCAAGATATTTCCTGATTTTTTTGGGACAGTTAACAGGTTAAAGGCCAGCTTGGTCAGGTTTTGAACCTGATTCGCATATGTCAAGTCCCATCCTCTTTACCACTCAAGAACCGCCCTAACACAAACGTGCAAATGAAGAACATACTGTCTACATTCATGTCATCACTCTTTATGCTAATACTAACTATATATGTGCTATGCAGTCTGCTAGATACTCACATATTACGAAGGCCTTTTAAAAAATGACAAGTTTCTTTTCATTCCTTAATTCCTTCATTTTATGGTCATCACATCTAACTCTTAATGGACATTCTGAATTATGCCACCAACTTTCTACCTCCCAAGTATTAGCTAATCTGCAGATACCTTCTTCTCTAGAGCTCAATATGTCTATATAAATCACTACATGTTATAAGCTTAGCTTGACTAACTTGCCATTTTATGTTCCAAGTTGTTATTTGTTAAAAATTTCAATCAAATCAGAGAAAATTTGATCTAATTATTTCTTGATTTTAAGGATCATCAATGATAGAATTCCCTAATTTTAGAGATCTTTTCAAATTTATAAGATTCCCTTGATTTGAATGATCTAGTTATTAAGGAAAACTCCTTATTCTAGATAATGATTTATTTTCTGAATTATATACTAGTTCCATTAGAAGGTTTCTTTATATAATTGTATTAGACTTTTCTTGAATAATTAGGTTTCAACCCTATAAATATGTAACAGCCTTTATGGCTTTATCAATGTGGAAATAATATCAAAAACACTTTTTACCCTACTCCATGTTATGCAACTACAGTGAAACAAACAGATATAAATACTAAACAAGAATTGCATATGGCTAAGATAAAACTTGAGTTGTGTCAATATAATCGATTAAGGGTAAAGAACAATACCTCTTGAGCTGTACAACATCGCAAGTTTTGGAAAACGGATATCATGACGTATACCTATCCCAATACGTCCCACCTGCACCAATCTTCCACAGTAGCTCCTTGAAATATATTGGATTCTTAAAGAAGCTATTAGTTATAGCATGCTTAATGAACAACAATTGGATGGAATATGAGATATATAAAAATTTAATTTTAGAGAATTCTAATATTTGCATTATAACTTTGGATGGTTCAGAAAATTAGCCATCCTCAAGTGTCAAGCTTTTATTCTATTATCTGTCGATTCCTAGTCTTAAACCAAATAAGGTTGGATGTCAGATCTATTACTCTAGAAGTTATTTCATTAAGATATCTCAATTATATTCTTCATTTCAGAAGATCATTTTTGTTTCCACGAAAAAAATCCATGTCAACAATCATCTACATACATGCATATTGAGATGCTATGTACAGACGTTTTCAAAAGTATAACTTGACCTGATCTGAATGTGGTCTTAAATTATTCAGGAGTTCATAGATTACTGACAAAGCATTGGATAGCTTGGAGGTAAGGGCCATATATTTTTGCCCATTCATTGCTACTTTTTTTCAAAAAGGACGGAGAATACCAATTGCCAATCTTAAGTTAGTCTAGATTAGTCATCAAACATCAAATGTTCTAGCATTTGAAGTCTATTTGGAGTACGTGGTACAAAGTTCAATAAGTCATGGTTCATCTTTGAGAGGTACCTGAGACTACAATTGTAGGTTCCTCTCCAGTGTGAGAAAATCAGATTCCCTGACTAACCTCTCCCGGCATGTCAAAATCAAATAGATGCAACTGTAAATTGTCACAAGGTCACTGAAACACTTATAGGAGCATCAGACCAGGAAGTTCAAGCTGACAACTAGACTGTTTTTTATCCATCAAATATGATTGAAGAACTTAGTGTACTTGGAACTGTACTTTTTTCCATAATTATATGAATCACATGAAAAGCAACACAAATTCCTTACTTTTCTATGTCTGACTTTTAACTTCCCGTCTGGTCCAAAAACACAACCTGTGTTAAATAACTGACCTACAGCCAGTTCAGGTATTGATCCACCTACTATTGTGATTCCATTACAGCGAGCAACTTCTGATAGCATGGAGATTGATGAAGATGCAGCTTTGCATCTTTATACTCCGCATATTTTGCCAAGTTCTTCAGTGATAAAGGACAATTCCATATTTCCTATTATAATTGTTAAAAACAAAGAATAATTCCCACATGATTTTTAGTTAAGCAAAAGCAAAGCTAAGGACTACTGAATAAGATTGATTAACAAGAAGCAAAATTTCCATGGTCATAACATTTTACCTAGGTCTGCAGCCACATATGTGTTCGATGCTAAATTTAAGAGGCAGAAGCCAATTGTAGAGGAGCAAATTATTATAAATTACATTTAAAAGCTACAAATTTTTTATGCAAACTATCAAGCCTGAATACATCCTCCAAAGTACCAAATCAAATTTTACCATAATACAAGCTAACCATATTAATTCTATAGGAATTAAAATAACATAAACTCAACTCATCTAAGCCTTTTCCCAATTTCATGGGGAGGAATTAAAATAACATGTTAAGTTTAAATTTTAGAAAAGGAAAGGACAAGAAACAGAGATCAAAGTAACACCAACAAACTCTTTCAATTCATAGTATCCTCCAATACAAGCTACAGGTTGTGATAGCTCTAGCAGACCAACATATAAATCATGGCACAACGCCAACGTATAATTTTTCATGACAATACCTTATCTTATTTTGATGCAATTGTAACAACTACAAAAAAACTAATACCTAGTTATTATGAGTATGTAAAAGAAAATACATAGACAACTTGTAAACCCCGATTAGAAAAAAAAGGGATGCACGCCGTGAGCGTGCGGCAGCGCGAAAATGGGATGCATGCCATGAGCGTGCGGCAGCGCGATGCCACATGATTGCGCTACCATGCTACAGCGCACTTCGCGGCATGGCAGCGACCGTGCCGCTGCGGGCGGCATGGAAGGGGAGGGGCTGACCCTCCCCTTGCTGCTATAAGAAGGGTGGCCCCCTCCTCCCCGTCGCCGCCATCCCATTCCTCGGTAAACCCCCCCCCCCACCTTGGCTACCTGACAAAGAGAGAGACAGAGAGGGAGAGAGGAGGACAGGGGAGGGGAGGATGTGCGGGTGAGCCACGACCGTGCCGAGGCCGTGCGGCATCGTGTACCTCCCCGGACGGCCACTCTGGCGGAGGGAGTGGCCGGGGAGTTGTTGTGAGGGCCGCCGGCCGGCCCTCCTATACTCGGGAGCCAAGCCGGCTCCCGCGGTTTGGGCCCGGCGGCTTGCCCGTCGGTTCGCCGGGCCCGAGCCCCGAGCGCCAGCCCCCCTGCGCCAGGGTCCGGTGGGGTCCGACCGGCCTACCTGGCCAGCTGTGCCACTGCCACAATGGCGGTGTGGGAGAAGAGAAAGAGAGAAAGAAAGAAGGAAGAGAGGGAAAGAGAGAGGGGAAGTGGCGATGGCGACGGTTGGCACGGAACCGTTCGCCGGTGGCCGGTCGAACCCCGGGACGGGGCCGGCGGTGGCCGGATGAATCCCAGGGAGAGGGGGGGAAGAAGAAGTGAGGGAGGGGCTGGGCCGAACCTGGCTGGGCCCAGGCTCAGCCCAGCCCAGTTAGCCCTTTTGGGTTGATTTTTCGGGCCCTTAATCGGGCCAGGCCCAACAAATGAATGATGGGTTTGGATCAGTATTGATACTAGTTTTTTGGGGTATTTTTATTTCTTCATTTGGGCTTATATATTTGAAGATATTCAAACCTCAAGTTGGCCCTAGGAATTGACTAGGTAGAGTTTAGAAATATTTTGATGTGCGGATTTTGGAGACTAAAAATTAAAAAATTAAAGCTGTAGGTACCCAGATGCCCAAATAGCCGATTTGCATTTTTTGATTAGCGTCAGATGGTAAGTAAGCCATTTATCATAATTTTTATAAATTATTAAAGAATAAAAATTATCAATTTAAATGCTACACTAATATTTATTGCATTAATTGGAAAATGAAAAATGGATTTGGTACTCTTATACGCAAGTGATCATTGGCCATGATCGTCTTTATAATTATATATTTCTGTAAATGATTTGGTACCTATACCTGCATCTAATCTATTGACATAGTATTTGAAATTATCAAAAGTTTTATAAATGTACATGCGCATTTGACATGTTTAAACCACTGTAATTGTGAAAAGTATATGGATTGTATTTTTTAAATATACACGTTAGCATGGAGATATGGAATGAAAATGATATTTTGTTAATATACTATTATGTGTCATCACGGTCCACTATTACATGATATGATATGCTACACGACTCCAGGACCCACCTCACAGGGGCTACATATGTGAGGGACAAACCCGAGGGGTGTTCTGTTGATGCCGGGACCCACCTTCATAGGGGCAATATATGTGAGGGACACACCGAGGGGTGTTCTGTTACACGACTTTGGAACCCACCCCCACAGGGGCTACATATGTGGGGGGTACACCCGACGGGTGTTCTATTGATGCCAGGACCTTTCCTCCATAGGGAATATATATGGAGGATACACCTTTAAGGTGTTCTGTTTACATGAACGTAGTGTATGACCGTAGGACATTGGTGTAAAATGAAATTTTACATGTTATTTATAGTGGTACAGTGGTTTAATTTGAAATTGTATTTTAAAATGCCATATGGCAATAGCTTCCAAAATTATTTTAAGCATATGATATGCATGATGTGATAATATGATGAAATGTATTTGAAAAATGGAAGCTTATGTGTTTTATATGAAAATTTGATTTGCTAAAAGCTTAAAATAATTATATTATATTATAGTAGGCTTACTTATTTATTGAGTATGAACTAATTTAAATCTCACAATGTTTTTCAGAGCCACAGATCTGAGGATGGGGACCTGGGGTAGTTGGAGCAGCTATCAGTGTGACTTAGATCCAACATTTTGTTGTAACCCCATTGATTTATGTATTTTGGCATGTAGACAAAAATATATAATTATGGCTTGTATTAAGAATATTTTGGATGACATTTAGTTATTACCCCTCCTTGTATTAAGTGATATGTTTCAGGACGCCTTGTATGCCAGGTATGCGGTGGGTTGCCACCCTAAATCCAACATTGGGTCTGGAGCGTGACAGCTTTTGTGGTATCAGAGCCTAGGTTTGACCTTAGGAACAAATACATGATGACACTAGGCAAAACAGTAGGATAACATTCAGAGGGTGATAACTCTATTAGGATTTCAAGTAATATGTTTTGAATGCTTGAAATTTAGTGGTTTATAAATATGTTGACTGGAACCTAACCTCAGCAGGAGTTAATAATGCCCCATCGCATTAGGAGTCTGCGACATATTGGGGACTCCTAGGCCGGTGACACTAGCCAGCAGGGAGGCCAGCAAGCTTCTGGTTCTATTAATTTGGCTAGCAATGATCAACCGCAAGTTCAGGCCCAAATACTCTAGGCTCTTACGGGAATGTTGCAAGTTATGCAAGTCATGCAGCAACAGATTCAGCAAATCCTGCCTGCTCAGCCTGCCTCTCCTGCTTCGCAGACTCAGTCGTCTCCTACCCTGCAGACTGAGCCTGCTCTTCCTACTCACCCCAAGTAGCCTACTCAGTCGGCTCCATCTTAGCCCTGGCAAGAAGGGGGCCGGAGCTTTACTGAATTCAAAAGCTAGCCCCTGTTCCTTTTTGTGCTTGCTGATGCTGAAAAATGGATGAGGGAGATGGAGAAAACCTTTGCAGTCCACGGTAGCCAAAATGAGGAGCAAATTAGATTTGCCACTTACCTCCTCCAGGGGAGGCATATGATTGGTGGCCACTGGTGGAGCAGTGATTGGGCGGACAGGCTATTTCCTAGGAAGAGTTTAAGGAGGTCTTTTATGATAAATACTTCCCCAATAGTGTGCAGAGGTAGATGCAGTCTAAGTTTGTCAAACTGGAGCAAGGGAATCTCTCTGTAGCCCAGTATGAAGCCGAGTTCACCCAGTTGGCCCGGTTTGCTCCAAACATTATGACCACTGAGAGAGCCAAGATAATCAAATTCACAAAGGGACTGAGGCCTAGACTGATGCAAGCAGTCAATGCGTTTGAGCTCTCCACTTTCAGTGCTGTGGTGAACAAGGTCCTAGTGATTGAGAAGGATATGAGTGTGGTCTAGAGGGAGTGGGAGTAGCAGAAGAAGAGGAAGGGGTCTTCTCCTAGCCAATCTTCAATGTAGGCCAAGAAGAAAGGTGCTCATCAGGCTCCCTCAGACTGAGGGGCAAGGAGACCCATTGCCTTCACTGCGGGAGGTTCCACTTGGGCAGGCGGTGCCACATGATGTCTGGTGCTTGCTTCATCTGTGGGAAGTTTAATCATAAGATGGCCACCTGTCTCCTCTGGAAGGATCAAAAGCCTCCTTCGGATCAGGGTAGGAACTAGCAGCAGCTGCCTAGGGCCTAGGGAAGGGTCTTCATCCTTACACATCAGGATGTTGCCGCTTTTAACTCTGTGGTGACAGGTACGCCTGTTACTCAAGTACTCCTTTAAGAATATTTTATTCATATGCGATGTGATACATTGATCATGAATGATAAAAATAATGTTAAACCTCATAACATCTGAGACAAACTAAACTTTGTGATCAGGTATGTTTAAAGTGAGCAACATTTATGCTCAAATCTTAGTAGATCCGAGTGCCACACATTCACTTATATCTGGCACTTATCTCGCCAAGGATGCTACTTTGACACCCGTTCCTCTAGAGCAAGAGTTGCACATTGCTTTTCCAAATGGTGATGTTATGAAGGTAGACTCAGTATGAAGATCCTACCTGATTAACATGGGGGATAGGAGGTTGAAGGATGATCTAATCATCCTCCCATTGAAGTCTTTGATGTTATCCTTGGGATGGACTAGTTGGCCTCCTATCCTGCTTCAGTAGACTGTTTCAGAAAAATGATGATCTTCAAAATTCCTAATCAACCTGAATTCAATTTTATTAGAAGTCAGGAGCATCTGGCCTCAGTGTTCGTATCAGCACTGCAGGCTACAAAGTATTTGAAGAAAGGTGGCCAAGGATTTCTTGTTGTGGTCAAAGACTTTTAGCAAGAAGAGGTCAAGTTGGAGGATTTCCAGTGGCTCAAGAGTTTCGTAATGTCTTCCCGAATGATTTGACCGAATTGTCTCCAGACCAGGATGTTGAGTTCACCCTTGATTTGGTCCCTGGCACTGGACCTATATCCAAGGCCCCATCATGCATGGCCCCAGCTGAGCTTAAAGAACTGAAGAGCCAATTGCAAGAGCTCCTAGATCAGAGATTTATCAGACCTAGTGTCTCTCCTTGGGGTACTCCAGTATTATTTGTCAAGAAGAAGGATGGTAGTCTTTGGCTCTGCATTGATTACCGAGAAATCAATAAGGTAACAGTGCGGAACAAGTATCCTTTGCAGAGGATTGATGATCTATTTGACCAACTCCAAGGAGCTCAGGTGTTCTCAAAGGTTGATCTTCGGTCAGGATACCATCAGCTCAAAGTCAAGGCTGGGGATGTGCCTAAGACAGCATTCAGAACTAGGTATGGCCACTATGAGTTCTTGGTGATGCCGTTTGGGTTGACTAATGCCCCGACTGTATTCATGGACTTGATGAACAAAATCTTTAAGCCATGCTTGGATCAGTTTGTGGTGGTCTTCATTGATGACATCATGATGTATTCTAAAAGCCAAGAGGAGCATATGGACCACCTGAGGATTGTTCTGCAAATTATTTGGGAGAAGAAGCTTTATGCCAAGCTATAGAAGTATGACTTCTGATTAAGCCAAGTATCCTTCTTGGGTCATATAATATCTAAGGATGGCATATCTGTGGACCCAAAGAAAATTGAGGTAGTTGTAAACTGGAGTCAGCCTTCCAATGTATCTGAAGCTTCTTGGGGCTGGCTGGATATTATCGTAGATTCGTGGAGGGCTTCTCTTGCATTGCTCTACCTCTGACTTGCTTGATCCAAAAGTAAGCAAAGTTTGATTGGACCAAGGAGTATGAAAGAAGTTTCCAGGAGCTGAAGCAACACCTAGTGTTAGCCCCCATCCTTACCCTTCCATCGGGATCTGGAGGATTCACCCTATACACGAAAGTTTCTCGAAAGAGATTAGGATGTGTTCTGATGCAGAATGAAAGGTGATAGCCTATGCCTCTAGACTACTAAAGCCATATGAGCAGAATTATCCTACTCATGACCTGGAGTTGGCCGTTGTGATTTTTGCCTTGAAGATTTGGCGGCATTATCTATATGGGGAGGCTTGTGATGTGTATACAGACCACAAGAGTCTAAAATACATTTTCACTCAGAAGTAGCTAAAATTGAGGCAGAGGAGGTGGATGGAGCTACTGAAAGATTATGACCAAAACCTGCACTATCACCTAGGGAAGGTCAATGTGGTAGCTGATGCCTTAAGTAGGAAGTCCTCTTCAGAGTTAGCTTCTTTGATCACTTCTCAACCTCACATCTAGAGGTACCTGAAGAAGTTGGAGGTTGGATTGCGAGTACAACGATCCGATGGACAGGTAGCAGCACTAGTACTCCAGCCAACCTTGATAAACAGGATCAAGTCCTTCCAGAAAGAAGACTCGGACCTGCAAAGGATTAAAGAAGCTATGCAATCATGGGTTCTAAATAAATTTGATATAAGGGAGGATGGATCCCTATGATTTAATGGCAGGCTCTGTGTGCTGAATGTGGAGGAACTAAGGGCAGAAATTCTGCAGGATGCTCACTATTCTTCCTATTCACTGCACCCAAGAGGCACCAAAATGTATAGAGATCTTAGAGAAAACTTCTAGTGGAAGGGAATGAAGAGAGACTGCTCAGTATGTGGCCAAATTTTTAGTATGTTAACAAGTGAAGGCTAAGCATTAAAGGCCTACGGGACCCCTTCAGTCTCTGATGATTTCATAGTGAAAATGAGAGATGATCACTATGGATATCATAACCGGTCTGCCTAAGACCCCTAGAAGCAATGATGCAGTATGGGTCATTGTAGACAGATTAATAAAGTCAGCCCATTTCCTGTTGTTTAGAGTTGGGATCTCCAGTGAGAGATTGGCCAACATGTATATTGAGTAGATTGTAAGGCTTCATGGTGTTCCCGTATCCATTGTATCAGATCGAGATACCAGGTTTGTGTCCCAATTCTGGAAGAGTTTTCATAGAGATCTAGGGACCAAACTGAACTTCAGCACAACCTTCCATCCCTAGACAGATGGGCAGTTGGAGAAGACCATACAAATCCTAGAGGACATATTGCAAGCCTGTGTGATGGACTTGGGTGGTGCTTGGGATAGCCACTTATCTTTAATGGAATTTGCTTATAATAACAGCTACCAAGCCAGTATTCAAATGGCTCCATTTGAGGCTCTGTATGGTAGGAAATGCAGAACTCCTGTATGTTGGGATGACGTGGGGGAGAGAAAACTGTTAGGCCTTGAGCTAATTCGGCAGACTATAGAGAAGGTGTAGTTGATCAGAGAATGACTCCGCACAGCTCAGAGTCAATAGAAGAGCTATGCTGATGTGAGAAGGAGGGAGCTAAAATTCCAAGTTGGAGACCATGTCTTTCTGAAGGTATCACCAACTAAGGATGTGATGAGATTTGGGATTAAAGGTAAGCTGAGTCCATGATACATTAGGCCATTTGAGATTTTGAGCAGAATAGGGGAGGTGGCTTATAGCCTGGCATTACCTCCGGCACTCTCCAGGGTACACAATGTATTCCATGTCTTCATGTTGAGTAAGTATATTCCTCACCCCAGCCATGTGATAGAGTTTGAGCCCATTTAGTTGAGGAGGGATCTATCATATGAAGAGCGGCCTATGCGTATCGTGGATTGCAAGGATCAAGTGCTGAGATGTCGTAGCATTTCCTATGTCAAGGTTCAGTGAAGCCACCATTCCGAGAGGGAGGCTACTTGGGAGCTTGAGGAAGAAATGAAAAAGAATTATCCTCATTTGTTTGTAACCTAGTCTATGTAAATGAAAAGGATTAATGATTATTGTATTTTTGAATCTCCATTGTATTTCTGAATCTTCAAATGTTTGGCATAGTAGACTTGATCGTGTGAATTTTGATCGTATTCATCGTATGAAAAATCTTAATCTAATTCCTAAAGTTTATATTGATAGAAAGTTCAAATGTGAGATTTGTATTCAATCCAAGATACCGAGAAAACCTTTTAAATTAGTAAATAGGAGTTAAACACTTCTTGAATTAGTTCATAGCGATGTATGTGACTCTACCAAGTTTCCTATACGGGTAGGAAGTCGTTACTTTGTAACATTCATTGATGACTTCTCTTGATATTATCACATATATTTGATAAGATCTAAGGATGAAGTATTAGATAGGTCTAAGATTTATAACGTAGAGGCTGAAACCCAAACTAAGAAAAAGCTTAAGAAACTTAGATTAGACCATGGTGGTGAATATGCCTCAAATGAAACGACTCTATTTTATCAAAAATATGGGGTTATTCATAAAGTTACACCACCATACTCTCCTCAGTCCAATGGTGTAGCTGAACAAAAAAATCGTAGAACACCCAGACTAAAACACCCAGACTAGATTACCTTAAAGTATGGGGATGCTTAGCTATGGAACCTGAACCTAAGAGAAGAAAAATAGGACCTAAAACTGTAGATGCTATCTTTATAGGTTATTCCTTAGATAGCAGTACCAATAGGTTCCTAGTGATAAACTCTGATATAAGTGGCATTTCAAATAATACTCTTATCAAATCAAGAGATGCTACGTATTTTGAAAATGTTTTTCCTTTCAAGAACCAAGTACCAAATCAACTCTCTTCTAATCCTTTCTTGGTTCATGATTCTTTTCAAGCAGGGTCCTCTAAAGAATCAAAGAAAAGAAAAAGATCTAATCCTAAAGGTGGACCTTCTGAACTTAGAAAAATTTTAAGGATAAGAAAGAAAAAAAGACCTTGGTGAAGGTTTCTTTACCTTTTTAGTCGAAGGCGAACCTTCCTCTTTTTTAGAGGCAATGTCTTCACCTGATGCTCCTTTTTGGAAGGAAGCTATTCTTTCTGAATTTAATTTAATCTTACAAAATAAAACTTGGATCTTATCTGATTTACTCCCTGGAAGTAAACCTTTAGGGTATAAGTAGGTATTTAAGAAGAAATTTAGTCCTGATGGTTCAATAGAAAAGTATAAAGCTAGATTAGTAGCCAAAGGGTATAACCAAAAGAAAGGGTTTGATTTCTTTGATACCTATTCTCCTGTAGCAAGAATAACAACCCTTAGATCACTTCTTTCTATTGCTTCCATTCATAAGTTAATCATTCATCAAATGGATGTAAAGATTGTGTTCCTTAATGGAGATCTTGATGAGGAGATCTATATGGAACAGTCAGAAGGTTTTGTTGTAAAGGGACAAGAAAATAAGGTTTGTAAATTTATTAAGTCCCTTTATGGTCTTAAACAGGCTCCTAAACAATGGCATGAGAACTTTGATCAGATTATTCTATCTTTTGAATTTCAAATCAATAATCATGATAAGTGTGTCTATTCTAAGATCATCGACAATGATTGTGTAATCCTTTGTTTATATGTCGATGATATTTTAATTTTTGAAGCATCTCTTGAAATTATTTCAAGTGTTGAATATTTTTTCTCTTCTAAGTTTGATATAAAAGATTTAGGTGAAGCAGATGTAATCCTATGGATGAAGCTTATCAAATCCCATGAAAGGATAGCTCTCTCCTTTTCTCATTCTATAGAAAAAATGATCAAGAAGTTTGGTTATTCCAATCTTAAACCAGTATCTACTCCTTTTGATCCTAGCTTTCACCTAAAGAAAAATTTAGTTGACCAAATTAATCAATTAAAGTATTCTAAAATTATAGGATCTCTCTTATATGTTGAAAATAGGACAAGACTTGATATTGCCTTTGTTGTAGGAAGACTTAGTAGATATAATTAAAATCCTAATCAATCTCATTGGATAGTCTTAGAAAGAGTGTTACAATATTTAAAGGGAACACTTAATCTCTCTTTGATGTTCACTGAATACCCTGAGGTATTGAGGGTTACAGTGATGCTAATTGGGTTGCTGATTCTCATGATTTAAAATCAACCACCATATATCTCATTCTTCTTGACGGTGCTGCTATTGCCTAGGGATCAACTAGGCAAACTATTATTTCTAGAAGCACCATGGAGGCCGAGTTGATAGCTCTAGTACTACTTGTAATGAGGTAGAGTTGATAAAAAATATAATATCAGAGCTACCTTTGGTACCTAAGCCAGTTCTAGCTATATCAATCCATTGTGATAATAAGGCCGTAATCGAACTGACAAATCAAAAGAGTACCAATGAAAAGATGAATCACCATATACAGCTTTGTCATAAGTCTATAAGATAATATAAGAAAAATAATGTTATCTCTTTGGAATTTATCAAATCTGAGAAGAATTTAGCAGATCAATTAACCAAGGGATTATTTAGGAGTAGAGTCCTAGATTCATCGAGGGGGATGGGGCTTAAGCCCATTACTTGGTCACCAGCAGTTGATACCCAACCTCTATGATTGGAGATCCCATGAAAGAGGTTCAATGTGGTAGAAACAAAACTGATTGAGTGATCGTGTTAGAGCATAAATTTTGAAAAAAAAATTCATTCCATCCCTATGATGAGTGCTCTTATAAAGTGGCAAAATAAATCTGTGTAAGGATGAGTTATACTCTTAATGGATCCAAGGTAGGTTATCTATAGGGTATTAGTCACAAATACCCTTTAAGGATTCACTTATATGAGAATTGTCATATTAGGCTATGACTATAGGTTTGGGCTAACTTTAATAAATTCTCATAAAAATCAAGGTACTAAGGACCTAGTTCAAGGTTTAATCCATACTGTGTGTGGGATTAGTAAAAGTCTGAGTTAAGGACCTAGTTCAAGGTTAATCCACTATGGTTCTTTCAGATGTACACAATAAACACTAAGTGAGGTTCAAGTCCATAGGTCACCTCTCCTATTGCGCAGTAAAAGATGTCCTAAAATTAATATTATACTATTTATTTTTTTTATTTAAAACATTTATGGGAGATTATTAACTTTTTAACCATTTTAAAAAGAAAAAAAAATTAAAATTAAAAAAAGTAAAGGACCCACGCGAGCAATAAAATGCTCGCATGGGACGTTGGCGGAACGCTCGCGAGCGAGCGTTTCGTGTTTCCTTTCCGCGAATGCTTGAGCATTCCGTATTTCTTGCATTTCGAGTGGAACGGTAACAAGGCTAACGGGAGGAATGGTAACAAGGCCAAACGGCCAATATATATATATGTATATATATATATATATATATATATATGTATGTATGTATGTATGTATACAAGCAAAAGAAAAAAGATAGATTGAGGGATTCAAATTCTAAAATAAATATCTTATTATTTTTGAGATCCTGCTGTTGCAAGAGCTTAGGGTTATGTATCTCAACCAAGTGAAAGGTTTATTTAATTATTTTTTACTATTATATACATTATTTTCTTTGGGCATCTGAAGGTTTCATTGGATTGCACCTCCATACGATCGTGCTTGTGGTAGAAGGATCGGATTGAGCCGGATCATTGTATTTTAGGGATAGATCGCCTATAACCTGCACGAAAGAGCAAAAACTTGTCCTTAGGGCGGTGTCTAACACGCCTTGACTAGACAAGATTCTCTTTTATATTTAGTTTATTTTTTACATTTAAATTTTTTAGATTAAATCACTAACATTTTCTAGGAAGGATTTTTTAAAAAAGAATTTTTTGAAAAAACAAACAATTTTCTAACAACTTTTTCATCTAGCAGCTATCCCCATACACCTAGTTGTGCTCTTCTTTCCATCAAAAAAAAAGTACTCTTGTTCTCATTTTCTTTTTCTTTTACTTAATGTTTTATGTTTTGTAGCTTTCGCTACAACTTTGGCTGGGTGAAGAATTACATAGAAAATTACAGGACGTTCATGGAGAATCGCAGTTAGAGGTAGGCACTGGGCCGTGCCGTCCATGGCACGGCACGGCCCAGGCCCAGATGGGCCGTGCCTGGCCCATAATATTTTTTCTATTGGCCCAGCACGGCACGGCCCATGACGGGCCTGGGCCAGCCCGCCATGCCATGCCAGCACGGCCCATCTGGAGCCTGGCCTGTGCCCGTGCACGGTTCAAATAAAAAAAATTATAAAAAAATATTTTTTTGATAAATTAAAAAATTATTAGGAATAAAGAAATTTTATTAATATAAAGCCACCTTAATGGTAGGGGTTTTGCCATAGACCCCTACCAGTTTATTAATTAAAAATCAAAATGGTACAGAAGGGAGGGGGGCTAGGCTTGACTTCCAAACAATATACAATAAGTAAGTAGAAAAATAGAAAGATCGCAACCATCGGATCATCGTCGATCAGATGAATCGAAACCGTCAGATCGATCATCGCCGATCGGGATCATGGCATGGATCGATCGCAACCGTCGGATCATCTCCGATCGGATGGATCACAACCGTCGAATCGATCATCGCTGATCAGGATCATGGCTTGGATTGATCGCAATCATTGGATCGTCTTCGATCAGATTGATCGCAACAGTCTAATCGATCATCGCCGATCGGGATCATAGCTTGGATCGATCGCAACCGTTAGATCATCGCCGATGGGATAGCTTGCAATCGTCAGATCGATCATACCCGATCAGGATCATGGCTTGGATTGATCGCAACCGTTAGATCATCTCCGTTCGAATCGATCGCAATGGTCCGATCGATCATCACCGATCGGAATCATGGCTTGGATCAATTACAATCGTCGGATCATCTATGATCGGATGGATCACAACCGTCAAATCGATCATCGCTAATCGGGATCGTGGCTTGGATCGATTGCAATCATCAGATCATCACCGATTGGATCGATTGCAACCATCGGATCGATCATCACCGATCAGATAATGGCTTGGATCGATCGCAACCATCGGATCATCTTTGATCGGATTGATCGCAACTGTCCGATCGATTATCGTCGATCGGGATCATGGCTTGGATCGATCGCAACCGTTGGATCATCTTCGATCGGATGGATCACAACTATTGGATTGATCATCGCTGATCAGAATCATGGCTTGGATCGATCTAAACCATCGGATCGATCATCGCCGATTGGAATCATGGCTTGGATCGATCGCAGCCGTCGAATCATCTCCGATCGGATTGATCGCAATGGTCGGATCGATAATCTCCAATCAGGATCATGGCTTGGATCGATCGCAATAGTCGAATCGTCTCTGATCGGATGGATCACAACCATCAGATCGATCATCGCTGATCGAGATCATGGCTTGGATCGATTGCAACCATCGGATCATCTCTGATCGGATCGATCACAATCGTCGGATCGATCATCGCCGATCAGGTTCATGGCTTGGATCGATCGCAACCGTCAGATCATCTTCGATCGATTATCGCTGATCGGTATCATAGCTTGGATCAATCGCAACCACCAGATAATTGCCGATGGGATAGATCGCAACCATCGGATCAATCATCCCCGATCGAGATCATGGCTTGGATCGATCGCAACCGTCAGATCATCTTCGATCGGATTGATCGCAATGGTCCGCTCGATCATCGTCGATCAGGATCATGGCTTGGATCGATCGCAACCGTCGGATCATCGCCGATCGGATGGATTGCAACTATCGGATCGATCATCCCCGATCGGGATCATGGCTTGGATCGATCGCAACCATCGGATCATCTCCGATCGGATTGATCGCAATGATCTGATCGATCATCGCCGATCGGGATCATGGCTTGCATCGATCGCAACCGTCGGATCATCACTGATCGGATGGATCACAACCGTCGGATCGATCATCGCCGATCAGGATCATGGCTTGGATCGATCGCAACCATCGGATCATCTTCGATCGAATTGATCGCAACTGTACGATCGATCATCGTCGATCGGGATCATGGCTTGGATCAATCGCAACCATCGGATCGTCTTCGATCGGATGGATCGCAACTGTTGGATTGATCATCGCCGATCGGGATCATGGCTTTGATTGATTGCAACCATCGAATCATCGCCGATCAGATGGATCGCAACTATCGGATCGATCATCCCCGATCGGGATCATGGCTTGGATCAATCGCAACCATCGGATCATCTCTGATCGGATTGATCGCAACGGTCCAATCGATCATCGCCGATCGGGATCATGGCTTGGATCGATCGCAACTGTCGGATCATCGCCGATCGGATCGATCGCAACCGTCGGATCGATCATCGCCGATCGGGATCATGGCATGGATCGATCGCAACCGTCGGATCATCTCCGATCGGATCGATCACAATCGTTGGATCCATCATCGTCGATCAGGATCATGGCTTGAATAAGCCAGCCGGTGCCTAGGCACACAGTATACGCCTAGGCACCAGCCGTGCCATGGCACGGCCCCCAAAATGGCCCAGAAGGGCCATTCTGGCATGGCCCTGCTGGCACAGCCCACAAAACGGCCCAGAAGGGCCGTAACAAATGGGCCGTGCCAGGCACGGCCCGGTAAAAAAATTTAAATTTGGCATGGCCCGTCACGAGCCATGCCAAAACGGTTAATGGGTCGTGCCAAGCACGACACGACAATTTTCTTGGCATTATGGGCCTGGGTCGTGCCGTGCTAGGCCCATGCCTAATTGCAGGCGCGGCCCAGCGCACATGCCTAATCGCAGGCACATATGAGTGACAGACACATTAAGTGACTTCTTGATCATGGGGTCCATGGTAGGGAGTAGCAGCATCGAAGAATCCTATATGCCTCCGATTCCAGATTTTGATCAGATTCATAGGGATAATTTTGAAACAGACTCAAGCAAATCGGTTATATATATTCTCGAGTCCAGTGCGACCGCCTCTCCTATTAGTTTCAATAAATAGGAATGTTTCAGAAGTACAACCAGCACTAAATTGTGAGGATTCCCCTATCATCAATCAAGACAAAATTAGAAGGAATATATATACATATATATATATATATACATATATACATATATATATATACATATATATATATATATATATATATATACATACATATATATATATATATATGTATATATATATATATATATATATATATATATATATATATATATATATATATATATATATATATATATATATATATACATAGATATATACATATATATATATGTATATGTATGTATATATATATATGTACATACATACATATATATGTATGTATATATATGTATCTATGTATGTACATACATACATACATATATATGTATGTATATATATATACATACATACATATATATATATACCAGCGAAAATACTTGACAAATGGGCTCTTTATAGAAATCATGAAGATGGCATAAACAATAGTCTCCTCCTCCTTACCACAGAAAAGGCAGGTAACCTAGATAGACAGACCCCTACCTAAAAGCAGGGAGCAAGTTTGGAGACATTCTCACTCAAGCTTCAATATAAAGAGCTGTATCCTGTGATGGATGGGAAGCTTCCAAATCCATACTACTTCCCTCATATACTGAGGCTGAGATCGGAAGATCTTCATTAGATCCCTGATCAAAGCCCTGGAGAGACACGATCTCTTCCATAATCTGGCAACATCTGCATGGCCTGCTACAAGCAGAATAGACAGAGTCCGATGAGCAAGCTCCTCATTGAAAATAAGGATACCGTTGGCTTATGCTAAGAGAAAAGATCGTGAGAAATCATATCAGAGACTCTCATACTACTGGGGACATCAGTACTAATGAAAGTAAGCCAGCATGAGAGAGCGAGCTCCGCAATCCACGTGTCCTGGACAACATCCTCCGATGAACCATCACCAATCATCCACGAGATGTTATCCAACATAATCGGCGAGCGCCTACAAACCTCCTTTCAGAAAAAAAGAATAACAACGGAAGGACTAAAAATCCATAACAGCAGTCCACTCGCCATATCTAGCATGCATGACAAAGCTCCAGAAGCAGTGCGGATCATCTTCGATCGATTATCGCCGATCGGTATCATAGCTTGGATCGATCGCAACCATCGGATAATCGCCGATGGGATAGATCGCAACCGTCGAATCAATCATCCCCGATCGAGATCATGGCTTGGATCGATCGCAACCGTCAGATCGTCTTCGATCGGATTGATCGCAATGGTCCGATCGATCATCGTCGATCGGGATCATGGCTTGGATCGATCGCAACCATCGGATCATCGCCAATCAGAGGGATTGCAACTATCGGATCGATCATCCTCGATCGGGATCATGGCTTGGATCGATCGCAACCATCGGATCATCTCCGATCGGATTGATCGCAACGATCTGATCGATCATCGTCGATCGGGATCATGGCTTGGATCGATCGCAACCGTCAGATCATCGCTGATCGGATGGATCACAACCGTCGGATCGATCATCGCCGATCGGGATCATGGCTTGGATCGATCGCAACCATCGGATCATCTTCGATCGGATTGATCGCAACTGTCCGATCGATCATCGTCGATCGGGATCATGGCTTGGATCAATCGCAACCGTCGGATCATCTTCGATCGGATGGATCACAACTGTTGGATTGATCATCGCCGATCGGGATCATGGCTTGGATCGATTGCAACCATTGAATCATCGCCGATCGGATGGATCGCAACTGTCGAATCGATCATCCCTGATCGGGATCATGGCTTGGATCGATCGCAACCATCGGATCATCTCCGATCGGATTGATCGCAATGGTCCGATCGATCATCGCCGATCGGGATCATGGCTTGGATCGATCACAACCATCGGATCATCGCCGATCGGATAGATCGCAACCGTCGGATCGATCATCACCGATCGGGATCATGGCATGGATCGATCGCAACCGTCGGATCATCTCCGATCGGATCGATCATAATCGTCGGATCCATCATCGTCGATCGGGATCATGGCTTGGATCAGCCAGCTGGTGCCTAGGCGCACAGTATACACCTAGGCACCAGCCGTGCCATGGAACGGCCCCCAAAATGGCCCAGAAGGGCCATTCTGGCATGGCCCTGCTGGCATAGCCCACAAAATGGCCCAGAAGGGCCGTAACAAATGGGCCGTGCAAGGCACGGCCCGGTAAAAAAATTCAAATTTGGCATGGCCCGTCACGGGCCATGCCAAAATGGTTAATGGGTCATGCCAGGCACGCCACGGTAATTTTTCTGGCACGATGGGCCTGGGCTGTGCCGTGCTAGGCCCGTGCCTAATTGCAGGCACGGCCCAGTGCACATGCCTAATCGTAGGCACATACGAGTGACAGACACATTAAGTGACTTCTTGATCATGGGGTCCAGGGTAGGGAGTAGCAGCGTCGAAGAATCCTATATGCCTCCGATTCCAGATTTTGGTCAGATCCGTAGGGATAATTTTGAAACAGACTCAAGCAAATCGGTTATATATTCTCGAGTCCGGTGCGACCGCCTCTCCTATTTGTTTCAATAAATAGGAATGTTTCAAAGTACAACCAGCACTAAATTGTGAGGATTCCCCTATCATCAATCAAGACTGAATTAGAAGGAATATATATATATATATATATATATATATATATATATATATATACCAGCGAAAATACTTGACAAACGGGCTCTTTATAGAAATCATGAAGATGGCATAATCAATAGTCTCCTCCTTACCACAGAAAAGGCAAGTAGCCTAGATAGACAGACCCTACCTAAAAGCAGGGAGCAAGTTTGGAGACATTCTCACTCAAGCTTCAATATAAAGAGCTGTATCCTGTGATGGATGGGAAGCTTCCAAATCCATACTACTTCCCTCATATACTGAGGCTGAGATCGGAAGATCTTCATTAGATCCCTGATCAAAGCCCTGGAGAGACACGATATCTTCCATAATCTGGCAACATCTGCATGGCCTGCTACAAGCAGAATAGACAGAGTCCGATGAGCAAGCTCCTCATTGAAAAATAAGGATACCGTTGGCTTATGCTAAGAGAAAAGATCGTGAGAAATCATATCAGAGACTCTCATACTACTGGGGACATCAGTACTAATGAAAGTAAGCCAGCATGAGAGAGCGAGCTCCGCAATCCACGTGTCCTGGACAACATCCCCCGATGAACCATCACCAATCATCCACGAGATGTTATCCAACATAATCGGCGAGCGCCTACAAACCTCCTTTCAGAAAAAAAGAATAACAACGGAAGGACTGAAAATCCATAACAGCAGTCCACTCGCCATATCTAGCATGCATGACAAAGCTCCAGAAGCAGTGCGGATCATCTTCGATCGATTATCGCCGATCAGTATCATAGCTTGGATCGATCGCAACCATCGGATAATCGCCGATGGGATAGATCGCAACCGTCGAATCGATCATCCCCGATCGAGATCATGGCTTGGATCGATCGCAACCGTCAGATCATCTTCGATCGGATTGATCACAATGGTCCGATCGATCATTGTCGATCGGGATCATGGCTTGGATCGATCGCAACCATCGGATCATCGCCGATCAGAGGGATTGCAACTATCGGATCGATCATCCTCGATCGGGATCATGGCTTGGATCGATCGCAACCATCGGATCATCTCCGATCGGATTGATCGCAACGATCTGATCGATCATCGCCGATCGGGATCATGGCTTGGATCGATCGCAACCGTCAGATCATCGCTGATCGGATGGATCACAACCGTCGGATCGATCATCGCCGATCGGGATCATGGCTTGGATCGATCGCAACCATCGGATCATCTTCGATCAGATTGATCGCAACTGTCCGATCGATCATCGTCGATCGGGATCATGGCTTGGATCAATCGCAACCGTCGGATCATCTTCGATCGGATGGATCACAACTGTTGGATTGATCATCGCCGATCGGGATCATGGCTTGGATCGATTGCAACCATCGAATCATCGCCGATCGGATGGATCGCAACTGTCGAATCGATCATCCCCGATCGGGATCATGGCTTGGATCGATCGCAACCATCGAATCATCTTCGATCGGATTGATCGCAATGTTCCGATCGATCATCGCCGATCGGGATCATGGCTTGGATCGATCACAACCGTCGGATCATCGCCGATCGGATGGATTGCAACCATCGGATCGATCATCACCGATCGGGATCATGGCATGGATCGATCGCAACCGTCGGATCATCTCCGATCGGATCGATCACAATCGTCGGATCCATCATCGTCGATCGGGATCATGGCTTGGATCAGCCAGCTGGTGCCTAGGCGCACAGTATACACCTAGGCACCAGCCGTGCCATGGAACGGCCCCCAAAATGGCCCAGAAGGGCCATTCTGGCATGGCCCTACTGGCATAGCCCACAAAATGGCCCAGAAGGGCCGTAACAAATGGGCCGTGTAAGGCACGGCCCGGTAAAAAAATTTAAATTTGGTACGGCCCATCACGGGCCATGCCAAAATGGTTAATGGGTCATGCCAGGCACGCCACGGTAATTTTTCTGGCACGATGGGCCTGGGCTGTGCCGTGCTAGGCCCGTGCCTAATTGCAGGCACGGCCCAGCGCACATGCCTAATCGTAGGCACATACGAGTGACAGACACATTAAGTGACTTCTTGATCATGGGGTCCAGGGTAGGGAGTAGCAGCGTCGAAGAATCCTATATGCCTCCGATTCCAGATTTTGGTCAGATCCGTAGGGATAATTTTGAAACAGACTCAAGCAAATCGGTTATATATATTCTCGAGTCCGGTGCGACCGCCTCTCCTATTTGTTTCAATAAATAGGAATGTTTCAGAAGTACAACCAGCACTAAATTGTGAGGATTCCCCTATCATCAATCAAGACTGAATTAGAAGGAATATATATATATATATATATATATATATATACCAGCGAAAATACTTGACAAACGGGCTCTTTATAGAAATCATGAAGATGGCATAATCAATAGTCTCCTCCTTCTTACCACAGAAAAGGCAAGTAGCCTAGATAGACAGACCCCTACCTAAAAGCAGGGAGCAAGTTTGGAGACATTCTCACTCAAGCTTCAATATAAAGAGCTGTATCCTGGGATGGATGAGAAGCTTCCAAATCCATACTACTTCCCTCATATACTGAGGCTGAGATTGGAAGATCTTCACTAGATCCTTGATCAAAGCCCTGGAGAGACACGATCTCTTTCATAATCTGGCAACATCTGCATGGCCTGCAACAAGCAGAATAGACAGAATCCGATGAGCAAGCTCCTCACCGAAAAATAAGGATACCGTTGGCATATGCTAAGAGAAAAGATCGTAAGAAATCATATCAGAGACTCTCATACTACTAGGGACATCAGTACTAATGAAAGTAAGCCAGCATGATAGAGCGAGCTCCGCAATCCACGTGTCCTGGACAACATCCACCGATGAACCATCACCAATCATCCATGAGATGTTATCCAACATAATCGGCGAGCGCCTACAAACCTCCTTTCAGAAAAAAAGAATAACAACGGAAGGACTGAAAATCCATAACAGCAGTCCACTCGCCATATCTAGCATGCATGACAAAGCTCCAGAAGTAGTGCAGATCAAGTATAAACCTAGAGGCATGCTTAGCAAGCATAGCTTCTCCCCTCACAATCAAAGACTAAATATCAAGGCCACTTTCAAATATCGGCATGCACACAGTGTCCCATGCTAGTAGATGAATACCGTGACCATCCTGCATCGAGGCCTAGAGAAAGTCCCGAATGTATCTCTCAATCCTTCTTAGGTAAGTAATCGGGATGGTCGTGTTAAATAGAAGAAGAGGAAGGGACGTTAAAACCAATTTTAGGAGGGTGATCCTCACTATCATCGATAACCCAATTACCTGCCAGCCATCAATGCGCTTATGGACCCGATGCTCAGGTGCACCGAAATCATCGCAGCGTGGCCGTCTCCCGGTGATAGGAATCCCTAGATACGTAAGTTGGTCTGCCTGATTAGAGATATCGAAAGAATGAAGGATGGCTTCCCTCGTAGCATTAGGAGTTTTTGAGCTGAAACATACCGTAGACTTCATAAGGTTGACCTTCTGCCCCGAGGCCTGACAGTAGTCCTGAACAATAGAAGCATAGGTGGTCGCATTACGGATGCTGGCCTGACCCAGCAAGATGCAGTCATCCGCAAAAAGAAGATAAGAGACTGAAGGCCCGTCCGAACCCGATATGAATGGGACGATGCGAAGATCCTGCTGCACCAAATAGAGAGCGCGCGATAAGTCATCAGCAACAAAGATGAACAAGAAAGGGGAAAGCGGGCATCCTTGGCGTAGCCCAATAACAGAATGGAAGAACTCGGTTTGCCTACCATTAATGATAAGCGAGAAAGATGGCCTTTGGATGCAAACCATGATCCAATCAATAAACAACCCATCAAATCCAAATTCAAAAAGAGTACGATATAGAAAGGCCCAACTCAATCTGTCATAAGCTCGTTCCATATCAAACTTGATAGCCATAAGACACTGTCTATCAGATGATCTGTGGAGATCATGCATAAATTCCTATGCTATGAGAACATTGTCTGAGATGTTACGCCCTCTGATAAAAGCTCCCTGCTCCATAGAGATAATGCCGTATGACCTTCCTCATTCGATTGGCTCAAATCGAAACTACTTCCTCTGCTGCGAAGTCAACTTCGCCTCCATGGATATCGAGACGGGATAATGGTCTAATGCAATCCTCGAATGATGAGTAATAGTGATAGAGGGATAGATCTAGAGCCACTGATCCATGATCAAAGTCCTATTCAGTCTCTTTCAAACTCAAGCTGTACCCTAGTAGTTGTAATTCTTTACCCACCAAACATGGGAGTCAAAAGTACTCTAGTGGAGCTTTGAGCAAGCCGCTGAGGCGCCACACAGGGCAACCACAAGGAACAGGCAATCGGGGTCTTGCATACAAGACTCGCTCTCCCCTCCCCGATCGAGCGAGGAACGGTGCACAAACAATATGGCGAGACGTCGGATCCGACAGGATCGTTGAATGCGACGGCCAATTAAGGAGAATTCTGCATTTTACATCACCCTAAAATAAGATTCCAGTTCCACAACATTTCCACCTTCCAGCTTTTCCCCTTTTCGCACATGCCAAAAAATCTAGAAGAACGGCCAATTGAGGATTCTGGACGATCTCACATCTCGCTAAACAAACTGCATACTTTTACGATGTCACCGTGATCCGAACATAATTGTTCAGCAATATTATATGAAATCTTACATAAGCCTGACCTGATAGCTAAAAAGTCCACTAAAAATCACTCAAACCACATGTTCCCATGCACAACAATCAGAACCACATAGCCTAATTATTCAAACCACAAAAAGTAAATGATAAAAGAAGGAACAACTTATTCAGAAATAAGCCTTGCCAAAAAAACCCAAAAAATAGGAGGGAAAATATATCATATCTGGTTTACGGTTGAACCTACAAGTGGACTACCATCTAGCCTTCAGGCCATAGACAACCGCATCTCTATGGTTGAACCACTTGGCTGTTCAAATAAACAGTCAAGGACACAGATAAATAAATGCCTTTTTTGATTCACATTTTTTGGATCCTAATATATCAATTCGTGAAATTGCAAATAGAAATCACTGTAATTTAGGACCTCAATTAGTCCAAGTGGTGGTCTACTTATGCCAGCGAAGTCGTGAAAGCAACAGCAAACAGCCAACAGAAGGACTAATACGGCCGAGTAGCCGGTGGTGGCACGTTCTGTCCACCAGAAGCTATGAATGCATGAAAGAGGCCTTGAGCTCCCTTCATTTGATCAGAAGAGCCACGTATCCCAACAACGCACTCAGACACACAAGACAAAGGATCATGCAACCTAAACCTCGCTCCAGAAATCTAGTATTGACAAAAAGAATACATAAGAAAAAGCCCTCACTGAACTAATTGATGGCATACTATATTAACAACCACATAAAAGAATTATTTAACTAGTTGTAAGTTTAATGCAACAGGCATTGAAAGAAGGGTCGGTGTTTGGTTGACAAATTTGGGTCTAATTCCAACTTATCATAAATAATAAGGGTGGAACATCATTCATAAAGATCACAACTAATTAGATGCACACAGCTTGTCAGAAGTTGATATAATTCTCAATATATTTTTGAACATCTGAAACAGGGCTATTTGCCTTGATTTTTCTCAATGAGCTACAATTTTTTCAAGTAATCCACAAAGCTATCCAAACGGCTTACCTGATGGGTAGCAGAAACATTGCTACCACCTGCTCCAAGAACAGAAACCACTGCACTACTAGAAATCTTAACCTCCACAGAACTGTTCACAGTTGGATAGCTGGAACAGATACAAAAAGTAAGAAGCCTTTCAACAGTTATAGAATTATTCGATACAATAAATTTGAAAGCTACTCTACCTAGAAGCAATTTGTGGACCTGGATAACCGTGAGCTTCATGTATCTGGCCAGAACCCTGAGGGAAAGAAAATTAAATAAATATCTCATTTTGGAACCTAGAGGTATCTTTATATCAACCAAGATAAATGTTGAAACAAGCTAAAAATGAAAAAGTAAATAAGCACATTCCACCTTAAACCATTGGACTTGAACAAAGACAGTTTAGTTTCAAGATCAATCAAAATTAAGGCTCAATGTTCCATCACAATTAGTCTGAATCAGATGCAAAATGACTTTAGGAATTAAGAGCCATGTGCTTCAACCAAGCTATCAGTTTATTACAATAAAGCTATTATACATGCTTCAGTTTATTATTTCCAAGTATGCTAACAGCTATGTTGCAACCATTCATATTATATTTACTACTAACACTTATCAGAAGCATTCATAACTGCAAGATAGACAAAAGACATAAACCAGATGTTGAAGACTTGATAATTATTCAAAAGAACAACATAAAATTACAGCAGTCAATATTAACCTAGCTATTTACTCTCTTTCATAATCATTCAAGTGAAATAATAATTCAACCTTTAAAAATATAAGGGTATGTTTGATTTTTGAAAATAGTCCTACTTTTATTTTTCAATTTTTATAGAAAATGGAGATCACACATGTTTGGTGATTGAAAATGAAAATGGTTTTTCATAACATAATTCTAAAATAGCAAAAAAACTGAAAATAGTTTTAAAACTTTTACCTTGTTTTCCATCAAATAAAAAATATAATAGAAAACAAAGGAAATACATAAATTAATAATATTTCCTTTTTTTCCTGTCCATTTAGAAGGTATTGTTTATAATGAAAATAAAAATTTTAAAAATAATAATTTCTATTCATTTACCAAATTCATTTTTTAGAGATTAAATAGTAAAAAATAAAAATTATTTTTAGAAAATAAAAATAGAAAATGAAAGTAGAAAACATTCTCGAAAATCAAATGCAGCTAATATTTTAAAAAATATTATTCTTCCTTTCCTTCTTGGAGATGCAATAGTTTAGGCCCAAGAAGCAGTGATGCCTCTTGAAAATACTCAAGATAATTTAAATAAGTAGGATACTACAAAAGCATGATAGCCAAAACAATTGATTCAATTAATGATTTTATTATTTGAATGCATTCAACTAACTTGTAAGGCATTGTATATATTCAATAACAAAAAGGGCTATCCTTTAGATGAAGGAGCAGCCTTATATCTAACAAACTACAACTACAGAAAATAAATAATATGCATAACAAACAAGAATTTTGCTGGACACCATTGCGGCTAGAAGTAGCATTTTTATTATATCTCAATCCATCGGCTTTTAGTACAAGCAAATTGCCTCTATTTTTTCCTTTTCATTTTCTCTAATGTTTCATATTTAATTTTTACCACAAACAATATGGTACAATTAAGCATTTCCCACATCCAACTAGGTAGGGCCCTTCGGGCAACTTCTCTCAAAGAGAGCATAAAAATTGCACTCAGAGATAAAACAGTGTTTCAAACCTAGTAAGTTGGACCAAACCATCATGATAGCCAAGTCATAGTTTCCCGAATCAATTTCAAATGAGGCCACCAAACCCAATCGGCCCCAATCACTCATTTTCCCCTCTTCCTGTGGAATTCAATCCAACCACCTCATTCTTGCAAGCTCAATCTAGCTGCATCTTTGTCCTACAAGATCTAGCGATGCCACCTTTGTTCTTATAAAATCTGGCCACAACATTCCATATCTCTTATTATTGCTCATCCAAACTAAGGTTTTAAAACCTGTGGGATGAAAATATCCCAATTTCTCCATAGAACAAGACATCCCACTATCCATTCTTATCTTGATGACCATCCAGTCATCCCAATGTCCTTGTCTCTCTCCTCTTTAATTTTCTTTATTTCTTTTTTCTTTCCTTTCTTCCTTCATTCCTTTCTTCTTCTATTTTTCCTTTTTCTTTTTTTCTTTCTTTTCTTTTTCCTCCTCCTTCCTTCCTTTATTTTTATTTTCCTTCTTCTTTCTTTCTTTTCTTCTTTTCCTTCTTTCTTTCCTTTTTCTTCTTCTTTCCATGCATTGTGGCGTTTCAATGCCTTGCCCCTATCCTAATCCCATTTTCCTTGCAAGAATAGGACAGGATGGCTGGGACATCACTCAGCTCATAGGAATTTAAAACTTTGATCCAGGCCACCACCTCCAAATTAGAAGAACGAGTAAAATGGAAGCATGAAACTCTAGGTGAGTGCTACAATCAGCACCAATGGATTATGGAGAAGAGACCCTGACAACAAGAAATAACGGCTTAGGCCTGCAAGGAAAGAATTTGCCCAGAACCTTCATTCCTAGGAATTGAATGGAGTTGTTGAGCCCTCAAAGAATTATAACTTCTTTTATTTTAACACTTAATCAAATTGGATGAGCAAGATCTGGTTTGACTAGATAGTTCCACTTATTCAACCACTGGAGAGATTGGGATGCAATGTTTTAAAGTAATTGTAGGCAGAGGCAGCAAAATTAGACATGACACGCGTGAATACAACTTGAACTCAACATGAAATAAGTAGGTTTAGATTAACCTCAAGTGGATTTGTGATATAATCGTGTCGACATAATATGACACAATATTCATGTTGTGTCTCGTGTTAAATCATCAACTCAAAAATGACATAGTTATAACCCAATTAATTTAAAGTTGGTTACATTTTCCTTTACATTATGCAATTAGGTTTCTTATAGATGGTGAAACTTAAGTTGTTTAGTTTAAATGATTTAACGTTATGATGATTTTTGATGTGGCTAAGCATTGTGTTGGAAAATGTATGCTTTTATATTAAAAAATGAAGCAACCAGTCAATATTAAGTGGGTTGTGTCTATTTGTGTTAATTGAGTTCTTCCATGAGTCAAGTCATTCAATGTAACATGATTTATTTATTAAATAGATTATATTCGTGTCATGCCATATTATCTATTTTATAATTGAGTTGTGTTCATATCAGGATTTTTGACTTAATTAATTGATCATAATGTATTCATATCGACCCATATATTATTACAACTCGACTTTGGTACGACAAGAACATGACATGGCAACAGAAATTGCCAACCCTAATGGCAAGTTTATCATGAACCAACCGGGTAAAAATCTGAAGTGATGATTTGGGCGAGTCAACATGATCAACTTGCCCATACCACCAAAAAGTGGTACAAAGGACCATCATGCTAATCTCCCCTAACATACATAACATGTTCGAAATATCAGCATACACTAGTAAACCTCCATCATGCATGGACTGGCCCAACCAAGTGCAATAGCAAGAACTAGTTGAATTAGTGATCACATGCATTTCTGGTAAAGAAAATTGGAAAATAGTGCAACTACTTTGTAAATTCCAATGAATTTCACTAGAAGCAACATATCTTCTTCTCTTTTGTAAAGTCTATGACTTCAAGTCGTCTACCTAAATGAATATCAAACAATGTGAATTCTAAAATGCTCAGAATATAGAATTCAGCAACAGCACAAAGCAAGTTATAGCATTAGGTTGTTCAACTTATTCCATAATTTTGTTTAGGACCACAGCTACGCAATTGTGCATTTATTTTTGATATTTGCTGGTAAATATCAGATGCTGGAAGATTCAAGGAAATAGATCTAAAATTACGAATACTTGGAAACAATAAAGTTCAACTACCAAAAAAAAAGACTTTGGAAACTGAGTATCAATTGTTCAAAGAATAAAAAACGAAATCAAAGAAAACAGGAATTTACCAGCAACAACTTAGTAAGTAGGGCAACAACCAATGATTGTAAGATGTAGACATCAATTAAAGCAAAATAGATTAGAGTTACCAGTTTATCAAGTTGGAAGTACTTGGTAGTTGAACCAAGTGACCTGGGACCAAATCTTGCCATCACTAGAGTTTGGATGGTTAGGGGTATTTGAGAGAGGGCCACCCCCAATTGTGTAACTAATTGTCTACATGCCTTTCTATCAAGGAAAAAAAGGAAATATATCATGTTTGGAGTTAAAAGGCAAATGGAATGCAGAATCTCTTATATAAGGAGCAGTCAGGTTGAGTTACCATATATTAAATCCTATAAATTTATGTTTGGAGTTTTGATTGGAACTGGTCCAAAATTGACTGAGATTTTTAAATATAGTATAAATTTTAAATAATTCTAATTTATCATTAAATTAGAATTTTTAAATTTACTATAGTTAACAATTAAATAAAACATTAAAACTTGATTAATATTTTTTTAAAAAAAACATTCCATGGAGGTATTAAGAGATGGAGACGAGATAAGGCATAAGGGCCCCATAAGATTTAAAACTTACCAAAGTTTCAATGCAACCAGCCATGGAAAGTGCCGTCCGACTTTGCTTGCAGCACTTACTTTGCTTCCACTTAAGATATTTCCGCATGTGCCGATGAACGCAGTCGCGTCCCCCATCCTACTTATATACACACCCATCCCCTCTCGCCCTCCATCTCCCTCTCGCCATGCAACACCTCATAGTCCTATAGCTAATCTCTCGCCCTTCATCTCCCTCTCGCACAGCAACAACTCACCAACTCCCTCTCGCGCTGCAACACCTCGCCGTCCTATCGCTAACCTCTCACCCTTCATCTCCCTCTTACCCTGCAACACCTCGTCGTCTATCTCTCTCGCCCTTCATCTCCCTCTCGCCTTGCAACCCCTCGCCGTCCCTCTCTCTCGCCCTTCATATCCCTCTCGCCATGCAACACCTCGCCGTCCTATCGCTAACCATGAACGGCCACTATGATCCCGATGGTGATGTACAATGCCACCTTGACTCCCCTCATCCACCCCCAGATATTACTGATGGAAAAGAATCAGTGTACGAGCAAATACTAGCAGACCGTAATACACAGCGGAATAATAAATAAAATGCGCAAACCACACAATCACAGAAACACCAAGATTTACGTGGAAAATTCCTTCAAGATAAAGAGAAAAAAACCATGGGCAAGCCAAAGAAGAAGATCCACTATAAAATAATAAATATCCAAGTCTCAAAGTCCCTTGCCAGAACTTGAGAAACAATCACAAGAGAATAATAGGGATATAAGGATTACGTCACCAAAAAATACGGTCTCCTACGTTACCTCCTTATTTTCTTCCCTTCTCTTCTTTTTCTTCTTATCTTGTTTTTCTTCTGTAGCACCTTCACGTGATTACTGGAGTGGAAGTCCTCCCACGTAGTCAAGCACCAAGCAGCAGCCCTTCCTTCTCTTCCTCTAGCAATCCACGCTCCTAGAAGAAGAGAAATATCTGCTATCTGCTTCACCCCTCTTTTTTTTCAGATGGCTGCTCCTTTTATAAAAGATAGAGAACAAATCTTGGTAGAAAAAAGGAGTAGCGCTTCCTTTTGCCCTAATGGGCTGAATAAGTGGGCCATGAGCCCAACAATTACATCATTTCTGTCCTCACTCCCCAGCAGCAATATTGAGCTAACTTCCTATGGCCGACTAGCTGCTTCAGTGCAAGACAACATGCTAGGAGAAATGAACTACTATATATTCGGTACGTTAGAGGATAGTAGTGTTAGTTGTTGTTGCTGTTGTTATGGTGTTATTATTACTCTTCTTCTTGTTGTTGATGTATGCAAAGGAGAGCAGCACTTTAAAGTATACGGATCCCACGGCATCTTCCATCATGGTTTGATATACTTTCAAAGTCATCACAAAAAAATTCACAGGCTCTGATACCAGTTGATGGAAAAGAATTCGTGTACGAGCAAATACTAGCAGACCGTAATACGCAGCAAAATAATAAATAAAATGCGCAAACCACACAATCACAGAAACACCAAGATTTACATGGAAAATCCCTTTAAGATAAAGGAAAAAAAACCATGGGCAAGCCGAAGAAGAAGATCCACTATAAAATAATAAATATCCAAGTCTCAAAGTCCCTTGCCAGAACTTGAGAAATAATCACAAGAGAATAATAGGGATATAAGGATTACGTCACCGAAAAATACGGTCTCCTGCGTTACCTCCTTATTTTCTTTCCTTCTCTTCTTCTTCTTCTTATCCTGTTTTTCTTCTGCAGTACCTTCACGTGATTCCTGGAGTGGAAGTTCTCCCACATAGTCAAGCACCAAGCAGCAGCCCTTCCTTCTCTTCCCCTAGCAATCCACGCTCCTAGAAGAAGAGAAATATCCGCTATCTTCTTCATCCCTCTTTTTTTTCAGACGGCTGATCCTTTTATAAAAGAGAGAGAACAAATCCTGGTAGAAAAAGGAGTAGTGCTCCCTTTTGCCCTAATGGGCTGAATAAGTGGGCCATGAGCCCAACAACCTCCCCCTTCAGCCCATAAGGGAGGCTGTCTCATGCTTCCTTAGTGTGAAATCATGCCGACCAGCTGTCGGCATATCTCTTGCCTTTCTTTTGATAAGGTCTTTGTCAACATGTCTGCCCCATTTTTATCTGTGTGAATTTTCTAAAGCTGTAACTGCTTCTCTTTAAACACATTTCGAATCCAGTGGTATCTCACATCTATATGCTTTGACTTGAAATGAAAAGTTGGGTTCTTGCACAAGTGGAAGGAGCTCTGGCTGTCACAATGTACCACATAATTTTTCTATTTCAACCCCAATTCATGTAAGAATTCTTTCATCCACAACATCTCCTTACAGACCTCGGTAGCAGCAATATATTCTATCTCTATGGTAGAGAGAGCTACACACCTTTGCAATCTGGATTGCCATGACACAGCTCCCCCTACAAAAGTAAGTATAAAACATGATGTGGACTTCCTTGTATCAATATCTCTCGCCATATCTGCATCTGTGTAACCAATCAGCACAGCTGGACCACCCCCAAAGCTTAAACAAACTTTGGATCTTCCTTTGAGATATCTGAAGATCCACTTCACTGCTGCCCAATGCTCTTTCCCTAGATTTGCAAGAAATCTGCTAGCAACACCCATTGCATATGCGATGTCTGGCCTCGTACATACCATCGCGTACATCAAACTTCCGACTGCTGAAGCGTAAGGAACCTTCTTCATTTTCTTCTTCTCCTCATCACTTGAAGGACTTTGCTCTGAGAACAACCTGAAGTGACCTGCAAGAGGAGAACCAACTGGCTTTGCATTGATCATACTGAACCTATCCAATACCTTCTCAATGTACTTTTCCTGTGACAACCATATTTTCTTGATTCTTCTATCACGAAAAATCTGCATACCCAGTATTTGCTTTGCTGGTCCCATATCCTTTATTTCAAATGAATTGCTCAGCTCCTTCTTCAACCCGTCAATCATAGACATATCTTTCTTAAGAATAAGCATGTCATCAACATAAAGTAGGAGTATGACAAAATCCTCACTAAACCATTTGATATACACACAATGATCTGAAGCCATTCTTTTGTATCCATTTTTAGCCATAAATAAATCAAATTTCTTGTACCACTGCCTTGGAGCTTGTTTCAGCCCATACAAGCTTTTTTTCAATCTGCAGATAAGATTTTCTTTACCTTTGACTTTGAAGCCTTCTGGTTGCTCCATATAGATTTTCTCCTTCAAATCACCATGAAGAAAAGCTGTCTTCACATCTAACTGCTCAACCTCCAAGTTTAGACTAGCAGCAATACCTAGAGCAACACGAATTGAAGACATTTTAACAAAAAAAAAAAATCTCTTCAAAGTCAATACCTTTCTTTTGACTAAAGCCTTTCACAACCAATCTGGCCTTGTACTTTGGTTGAGAATAATGCTGTTGAGTCTTTAACCTAAAGACCCACTTGTTCTTTAAAGCCTTCCTTCCTCTTGGTAGTTCCACGAAATCATATGTGTGGTTCTTCTGTAAGGCATCCTGTTGGCCCAGATGATAACCCAAGAGGGGGGGGTAAATTGGGTTCTTTAAAAATTTAAACCTTTTGAAATATTGTTTGCTTAATGTAAGTGAAAGTGAATGCAGATGCAAAAACCAAATACAATCAATAAGATAGAGATAGAGATAATGGAGACACGACAAACACAAAGATTTTATAGTGGTTCGATGTATCCAACACCTACGTCCACTCCCAAGATTCACTTGGGTCCACACTATAATCTTCCTTGATTACAGCCGAGTTGTTTTACAAGCTCACAACTCAAACTTGTTATTTTCCCCGGGATCACAACGAACCCAGCCGGTTTTCCGGGCTCACCAGCACAAAAACCCTAACCTCAAGCTTATCTAGCTTGACCCGAGGTTTAACAACCTCCACTAGTTCAATCCCCCAGATTGAACTAGACACAAACAAAAAGAATATTATTTTTTAAGTACACAGCTCCTCAATGAGTGAATAATCAAATAAATGAACAAGGTTTAGAAAAGCCTGATTTGTAGTTGGTTGGCTTTGAGCTTTTCTTCTTTTCTTCTTTTCTTCTTCTCCTTTCTAGATTGAATCAAGCCTCAGCTCCGATTCTTTAAAGTTGAAGCAGTTGAGAAGGATTAAAAAGCAAGAAACTGATCCTCTTTCTCCAATTTGGGAAATCCACCAAAACTTTGATTTGAATGCTTTGGATTCCTCTTGAGCTTTTTGGAGTGGAATGGATTTGAGCTAGAAGGTTTTTCTCTTAAGATTCAGGCTCTCTCTTTCTCGGATTTTTGATTTGGGATTTTTCTATTTTCATTCTCTTTTCTCCTCTTTTCTCGTTCTTGTTTTTGAATGATAGTCTTCCCTTTTTATAGATTTCTTCAATCCATTTTTGAAGAAAACTATCTGTTGGAGTGTATCTTGCAATAAAATATATTCGTTAGAAATAAAGTAAAATAGAAATATTACCGTTAGAGCTGATCTGGCAATTTGATTTTTCGTTCCAGGTGGGTTGGAGTCGACTCTAACTTTTCTGGAGTCGGCTCTAACTCGAAACACTTTAATCCGTTAATTCTGGAGTCATCTCTGACTTTTCTGGGGTCGACAAGAAACTTTTCTGGTGTCGACTCTAACAGACCCGGAGTCGACTCTAAGTCGGGGCCAGAAAAATCAATATTCTATCTTTTCTGTTGGAGTCGGCTCTAACAGTCTCGGAGTCGACTCTAACTTCCGTGCCAGATACTAGAGTCGGCTCTGTGATTCCCGGAGTCGACTCTAATGTCTGCAATCTTACCTAGACATTAGATTCGATCCAGAACAAGATTTAACTCATGATTTTGATCATTCAATCGACTTATAATCTGAAAAACTTAATCAAAATCATTAGAGCCTTCAATTGTTATACTCAAATAGTTTTGTTAATCATCAAAATCATCAATTGGGTCAACAATCTCCCCCTTTTTGATGATAACAAAAACTTTGAGTATATGCATTAAAAAAATTCATTCGAACTGAAGGTTATAGACATTTTAAAGCTTAAAACACTTTTTAATGAATGATTTGATGCCAATTTTCAAGTGAACTTTTAAAATCATGCATGAGTTTTATATTAGCCATCAATTATGAGCATTTAAACTAAATATATGGAAAATTGCAATTAAGCTTGTTATTAAGCTCCCCCTGCATTGAATAGCTCCCCTATATATATGAACTGAATTTAATTGAATTGTTTTGATTAAAATCTCAAGTCTCTTTCTTTTTGCATATACAACCATCTCTCCCCCTTTTTCTTTCTTTTGCATATACAACCATCTCTCCCCCTTTTTTGTTATCAGCAATAAGGAGAGTATTAGATAAAGAAAGTTATTAGAGAAAAATTATCGGTTTCAATAAAACATAGGGATTCAAGCAGTCAATCATAGACAGATTTAAAAAGATGTAATTGCATTACATAAGTAAGATACATTACATAAGTTGATTCAAGTACATTCCAAAGTAAGATACATTAGATACTCAAAATTCCTAAATACAAACTATCAAGGTAAAGTAAACCTGGAGAACCTAAGATACAAAAGAGTATCAAAATCAAAATCAAGGTCAAATATGTTTGAATACAATTTTCTTCAAATGACCTATGATCTCCATTACATCATCTTTTTGAGATTTCTTAAAATTTTCAAGACAAGCTTCAATTTGTGAGACTGCAAGGTCAATGTCCTTCTTCAGTTGACCAGTTGCATGAACATAAGATCCCGAGCCATCAGCAATGCCTTCCATCCTTTCAAAGATTTTATGAAGTTCAGCACTGAAGGATTTAACAGAATTGCTTATGGAAAAGGAATCATGTCAAGTCTCGAGTTAAGTTCTTCTTTTAGTTGATTGAAGTCTTCTTTTAATTGATTTATCTCATTAGATCTCTGACTGTCATATTCAGCAAGCAAGGCTCTCAGCTGACCAATCTGCTCATCAGAGAATCTCCCAGAAGCAGTAACAGACGGATGTGGAGGAGAGGGAACTATGCTCGATCCAGCCTCTGAGTGTCCAGCGGTAGATGGTCCCGCAATAAATGAATCAGGGATAGATGGTCCCGCAGCAGATGGTCCAGGGATATCCTCTACTCTGGCCTCTTCAGCTCTATCTCTCTCAGCTCTTTCTTCTCGTCCTCCTTTCATCCAGATACCATTTATCTTCTTGAAGCCCATTCGATGAATAGTAGAGATACTATAATAGTCAGTGTGCCTTAATTTCCTTAGGGGTTCATTGTCCATAATTAGCACACCTTGGCTTCTAAAGATCAATGTCAAGACCATACCATATGGCAGTGTAGATCTTTTCTTTGTAGCAGCCTCTGCCATATAACCAATCATCATGCCAGCTAGGTTGACTGGCCTTCCAGTTATAATGCAATCCATCAAAAGAATGTCTCGCTCCGAGACGTACTCAAATCTACCAATTTTGGGGAATAAAATTCTTCCACAGATGTTGTGTAGTAACCTGAGCTCCAGATTTAATTGATTAGCAAGAATTTCCTCAAACTCGGTTACATTCCTCCCTAACATTCTGACAATGCACCACTTCTATCATCATGTTGATATTCCATAATACCAATTGTGGGCATTTCCAATAGATTACCAAGGATTTCTGCAGTTATTACAACTCTAGTTCCTCTTACAATACTGACTAAACCTCCTTCTCCTCTACTCAAATCATTGTAAAATTCTCTCACTAAGGCAGGATAAGTGGGGATATCTAATGAATAAATCTTTTCCCACCTCATTTCTTTTAAACATCTTCCTATAGAGAAGCCCTCCGACTCAAAGAAATCAAAGTTGACCTTCCTTCCAGTTGTAATAGTCTTACCGGCTAGTTGATCTACTTTGGGTGAAGAGGGTGAAGGAGAGGAATCTTCTTGAGTGGCCGAAGAAGAGGATGGCGAGGGTTGCCTCCGGATTGTGCGTCGCCTTGTGGGAACGGACGCTCCTCCGACGAAACCATGCCTCTTGGGAGCCATTGAGTTGATTGGAATGTGTAATCAAAGGTTTTGAGAAGATTGGAGAGGTTGGAAAGTGTTTGGAACTCCTTGGAGAGGTTTTGGGAGACGAATGAAATGATTTGGGGTTGACTCCGCCTTTTTATTTTTGACCTAGTTCGACGTAGAGTCGACTCCCGAAAACTGGGTGTCGGCTCCGAACCAGAAAGTCTGTCAGCGCTCGAATTAGAGTCGGCTCTACAGAAGCCGGAGTCGGCTCTAATTGCTTAGACAGAACATCAAAAATTAAGGTGTCGACTCCACAAACTGCAGGAGTCGACTCCAACAGTTTCAGAGACAAAAATCAAGTTTCAAGGATCTGAAACTATTCAAATTAATCATCAAACTCTAGATAAGTGTTCCTTAACAATTGGGGAAACAATGAATCAAGAATCTAGATAGATTTCCTTATTGAATATAGAGATTTTTCAAGAAATTTGATGAAATCTAGATAGTTGTCCTTAAGAGTTTCAGAAAATTATTCCAAAGGATCACAAACTCCTAATTCTCCTCTAAGATAACAAAATCTCTCTTCACTTAAGGGTTTTGTAAATATATCTGCCAGTTGTTCTTTAGTATTCACATAATCAAAACAAATTTCATTATTGGCAACATGTTCTCTTATAAAATGATATCTAATTTCAATATGTTTTTTCTTGAATGTTGAATTAGATTTTTAGTTAGATTGATTGCACTTGTATTATCACATCTTATGGGTTCTTATCAAGTGTGATATCATAGTCTTCAAGTTGTCGCTTAATCCATAGGATTTGAGCACAGCAACTTCCAGCTGCAACATATTCTGCTTCAGCAGTAGATAATTCAACCGAAATTTTGCTTTTTGCTAAACCATAAGATTAAGTTACTCCCTAAAAATTGGCATGCACCACTTGTGCTTTTTCTATCTAACTTACATCTAGCATAACCAGAATCAGAATAAGTAATCAAATTTAATGTTGAGTCTCTAGAATACCATAAACCTACATTTTTTGTTCCACTAAGGTATCTTAGAATTCTTTTAACAGCAATTAAATGTGATTCTTTAGGTTCAGACTGAAATCTAGCACATAAACAAACAGCAAACATAATGTCTGGTCTACTTGCAGTTAAGTAAAGTAGGGATCCGATTATACCTTGATAATACTTCTGATCAACCTTCTTACCTTCTTCATCTTTGTCAGCTTGCATGAAGGACTCATTGGTGTTCCGAGGGGTTTGATTGATTCCATACCAAACTTCTTTAGAATTTTTCTTGTGTACTTTGTTTGGTTGATAAAGGTTCCCTCTTTGCTTTGTTTGATTTGGAGTCCAAGAAAGAAATTGAGTTCTCCCATCATGCTCATTTCAAATTCTCCCTGCATTAACTTAGCAAACTCTTGACATAGAAGATTGTTAGTAGCACCAAATACAATGTCATCAACATAAATTTGAACTACAAGTAAATCTTTATTTTTTCTTTTAAAAATAATGTTTTATTAATATTTTCTCTTGTAAAATCATTTTCAATCAAAATTTACTTGGTCTATCATACCAAGCTCTAGGTGCTTGTTTCAAACCATATAAAGCTTTGTGTAATTTAAAAACGTGATTTGAAATTCATGATCTTCAAATCCTGGTGGTTGTTCAACAAAAACTTCTTCATTTATAAACCCATTTAAAAATGCACTTTTAACATCCATTTGAAATAAATTAATGCATATGACATGCAAATGCAAGTAATAATCTAATTGCTTCAAGTCTAGCTACAGGTGCAAAAGTTTCATCAAAATCAATTCCTTCTTCTTGATTATATCCTTTTGTAACTAATCTAGCTTTGTTTCTAATTACTATGCCATTTTTATCTAATTTATTTCTAAATATCCATTTTGATCCTATAACTGAATGATCTTTAGGTCTATCTACTAATGTTCATACATTATTTCTAGTGAATTGATTTAACTCTTCTTGCATAGCTAACATCCAATTATTATCTTTTTCAGCTTCTTCAATAGTTTTAGGTTCAATTTGAGAAACAAATGCAAGATGATTACTAATATTTCTCATAGATGATCTAGTTCTTATTCCTTGAGATGGATCACCTATAATCAATTCCTTGGGATGACTATAAGCATATCTCCAATCTCTTGGTAGATCTACATCATTATGATTAGTATTAATAACATCAGCATTAGGCGAATCATTATCTTTAGCTTCTTGTTCATGATCTGAAGATACATCTATATTTAGTTTTTCATTATCTCTTTCTAGAATGTTTGTATCTTCCTCATCATCAATCCTTTTGAAACTTGATGCTAAAGATTCATCAAAACTACATGAATAGATTCTTCAACAATTAAACTTCCTTTATTGAACACTCTATATGCTTTACTAGTTGTTGAATAACCTAAGAATATACCTTCATCAGATTTTGCATCAAATTTACCTAAGTTATTTTTACCATTATTATGAATAAACATTTACAACCAAATGCATGAAAATATTAATGTTGGATTTTCTATCATGCCATAATTCATAAGGTGTTTTCTTTAGAATAGGTCTTATTAATGCTCTATTTAGGATGTAACATGCCGTGTTTATAGCTTCCGCCCAAAAATATTTGGGAGTTTACTTTCACATAGCATGGTACGGGCCATGTCTTCTAAAGTTCAATTTTTTCTTTCAACTACTCTATTTTGTTGAGGGGTTCTAGGTGCAGAAAAATTATGATTAATACCATTTTCATTGCAAAAACTTTCAAATAAGTAATTTTTAAATTCAGTTCCATGATCACTTCTTAAAGACACTATGGTAGTGTTTTTCTCATTTGTTACTTTCTTGAAGAATTTTAGGAATATCGAGAAAGTCTCATCTTTGTGAGCTAAAAACATTACCCAAGTGAATCTAGAGTAATCATCTACTATCACAAGACCATATTTCTTTCCTCCTAGACTTGTGGTTCTAGTTGGTCCAAAAAGGTCCATGTGAAGTAGCTCTAATGGCCTAGAAGTTGAAACAACATTTTTAGATTTAAAAGAACTTCTCGTTTGTTTTCCAAACTGACATGCATCACATATTTTGTTATTTTCAAAATCTATTTTAGGTAGTCCTTTTACTAAATCCATTCTAATTAGTTTTGAAATTAGGTGTATGCTTGCGTGACCTAATCTTCGATGCCACAACCAACCAATCTCATTCATATTAGCATTATTAGCAACTAAGCAATGATTATTAGTAGACAAATTATCTAAGTCAATCAAGTATACATTGTCATTTCTATTTCCAGTAAAAACAATGCTATTATCAATGGGATTAGCAACTGTGCATAAGAAGATTCAAATGATACTTTAAAACCTTTGTCACATAATTGACTAATGCTAATTAAATTGTATTTCAAACCATTAATATATAAGATATTTTTAATATATGTGGAGGGAGTTATTTGAATGTTACCAAACCCCAAGATTTGGCCTTTGCCATTATCACCAAATGTAACTACTCCTCCTCTTTTGCTTTCAAGGGTGATGAATTGATCTTTGTCACCCGTCATGTGCCTTGAGCAGCCGCTATCAAGATACCACTTTCGCTTTGATCTTTTGGCCGCAAGACACTCCTGCAATAAGATCAAGTCTTATGTTTAGGTACCCAAGCTTTCTTGGGTCCTTCATGGTTAGTAGCAATAAAAATTGTTCCTTTTGGAACCCATATTTTCTTTCCTTTGAAATTAGGTTTTTGAATTTTACATTCATAAGATTTATGTCCTTTTTGATTACATTTAAAACATATAAAATTACTTTGGCCAGCACGCACAAAAATATTTTTTAATAATTTTTGTTTTCTAAATGTGTTTACCCTAATCCAGCTTTGTCAAAAACTGCTTTTTGACTATATAATAACATGTTTAATTTAGTTGAACTTAAGGTAAACTTATCAACTATGTTCTTATATTTTTCAACCTCTTTCTTTAGTTTATCATTTTCAGTGGAAATTAATTCTTTTTCTTTTACCAAAACTTCATTTTCAGACTTAAGTTTCTTAATTTCAGAATTTGAATCATTTTTCTCTTTGATGAAAGTTAAATTTTTATTTTTTAAAAACTTATATTTCTTTTTCAAAACTTTGAAATCATTAACAAGTTCATTAAAAGCATCAAATAATTCATCAAAAGCAAGTTCATCACAAGGGTTTTCGGAACTTACCTCATCATTGTCGTCCGCCATGAGACATACATTTGCGACTTCCTTTTGTTCTTCTTCTTCGGAAGAAGATTCTTCGCTATCACTCCAAGCGCCATATAAGCCTTCTTTTTCTTTTTGTAGGCTTTCTTTAATTGAGGACATTCATTTCTAAAGTGCCCCGGTTTCTTACATTCATAACAAATCAAGGGGTTTTTCTCTTTTTCTTTGTCCTTGTCCTTGTTCTTATCCTTTTCTCCTTCCCACTTTGCTCCAATTTCTTCTTGTGGAAGGGTTTCTTTCTCCTCATGAATCTTTTAAACTTTTTAGCTAAGAGAGCAGTCTCTTCATCATCATCATCATCATCATCACTGCTGCTCTCTCTTCTTTTGTAGCTTTGAGGGCAATCATCTTCTTCTTCTTTGTGTCCTCCTCTACATGCTGCTTCATTGTCAACTCATGGGCCATAAGTGATCCAAGAAGCTCTTCCAAGGGTAGAGTGTTTAGATCTTTGGCTTCTTGAATGGCTGTCATTTTGGCTTCCCATGATCTTGGTAGTGACCTAAGAATTTTTCGAACAAGTTCAGAGTTAGTATATGTCTTACCAAGACTTTTTAAACCATTTACAATATCTGTAAATCTAGTATACATGCATGCAATGGTTTCAGATTGTTCCATGCTAAATAACTCATATTTATGAACAAGAATATTAATCTTAGATTCTTTAACTTGGTTTGTACCCTCATGGGTAACCTCAAGTCTATCCCAAATCTCCTTTGCGGAATTACATGTGGAGATTCTATTAAATTCATTTGCATCTAAAGAGCAATACAAAACATTCATGGCCTTAGCATTAAGCTGTGCCATCTTCCTATCATTATCATTCCAATCCCTTTCAGGCTTAGGAACAATAGTGCCATCAACAACGTGTGTGGGTGTACTAGGTCCATTAATTATAACACCCCATAGTTCATAATCAGAAGCTTGAATGAATATCCTCATTCTAGCTTTCCAATATGAATAATTGGAACCATTAAACAAGGGAGGTCTATTCGTAGAATGACCTTCAGCAAATGATCCAACTTGAGCTACCATTTGGATCTTTAGCTCTTGATTGTCTGATCAAAATCTAATGAGCACTCGCTCTGATACCAATTGTTGGCCCAGATGACAACCCAAGAGGGGGGGGGGTGAATTGGGTTCTTTAAAAATTTAAACCTTTTGAAATATTGTTTGCTTAATGTAAGTGAAAGTGAATGCAGATGCAAAAACCAAATACAATCAATAAGATAGAGATAGAGATAATGGAGACACGGCAAACACAAAGATTTTATAGTGGTTCGGTGTATCCAACACCTACGTCTACTCCCAAGATTCACTTGGGTCCACACTATAATCTTCCTTGATTACAGCCGAGTTGTTTTATAAGCTCACAACTCAAACTTGTTGTTTTCCCCGGGATCACAACGAACCCAGCCGGTTTTTCGGGCTCACCAGCACAAAACCCTAACCTCAAGCTTATCTAGCTTGACCCGAGGTTTAACAACCTCCACTAGTTTAATCCCCCAGATTGAACTAGACACAAATAAAAAGAATATTGTTTTTCAAGTACACAGCTCCTCAATGAGCAAATAATCAAATAAATGAACAAGGTTTAGAAAAGTCTGATTTGTAGTTGGTTGGCTTTGAGCTTTTCTTCTTTTCTTCTTTTCTTCTTCTCCTTGCTAGATTGAATCAAGCCTCAGCTCCGATTCTTCAAAGTTGAAGCAGTTGAGAAGGATTGAAAAGCAAGAAACTGATCTCTTTCTCCAATTTGGGAAATCCACCAAAACTTTGATTTGAATGCCTTGGATTCCTCTTGAGCTTTTTGGAGTGGAATGGATTTGAGCTAGAAGGTTTTTCTCTTGAGATTCAGGCTCTCTCTTTCTCGGATTTTTTATTTGGGATTTTTTTATTTCCGTTCTCTTTTCTCCTCTTTTCTCGTTCTTGTTTTTGAATGATAGTCTTCCCTTTTTATAGATTTCTTTCAATCCATTTTTGGAAGAAAACTATCCGTTGGAGTGTACCTTGCAACAAAATATATCCGTTAGAAATAAAGTAAAATAGAAATATTACCGTTATAGCTGATCTGGCAATTTGATTTTTCGTTCTAGGTGGGTTGGAGTCGACTCTAACTTTTCTGGAGTCGGCTCTAACTCGAAACACTTTAATCCGTTAATTCTGGAGTCGTCTCTGACTTTTCTGGGGTCGACAAGAAATGTTTCTGGAGTCGACTCTAACAAACCCGGAGTCGACTCTAAGTCGGGACCAGAAAAATCAACGTTCTGTCTTTTCTATTGGAGTCGGCTCTAACAGTCTCAGAGTCGACTCTAACTTCCGTGCTAGATACTAGAGTCGGCTCTGTGATTCCCGAAGTCGACTCTAATGTCTGTAATCTTACCTAGACATTAGATTCGATCCAGAACAAGATTTAACTTATGATTTTGATCATTCAATCGACTTATAATCTGAAAAACTTAATCAAATCATTAGAGCCTTCAATTATTATACTCAAATAGTTTTGTTAATCATCAAAATCATCAATTGGGTCAACACATCCATTTCTTCCAGCATACCTACTAACCACTCCTTTTTCTGCCCACTTTCAACTGCCTCCTGGTAACATTCTGGTTCACCTGCATCAGTAAGCATTATATATTCATCTGTAGAATACCTTTTGGAAGGTTGACGTTGTCTGATAGATCTTCTCAGCTGAGGCTCTGTAGGAGGTTGCTCCTGATCTCCTTCCTGCTCAACATGTCCTACAGGTGAGTTAATATCTGCTCCTGCACTATTTTCTTGCACATCTCCCCTATCACCCTGATTTACTAGAGGAGTAACTGGATCACAGTCTGTTAATCCTCCTGCAGAAGACTTGACTGACACCTCCTTCTTGAAGTCTTGAAGGGTTTGATCTTCAAAAAATACCACATCTCTGCTTCTGAATACCTTCTGCTTTTCTGGATCCCAAAGTCTATAACCAAACTCATCATGTGAGTAACCAAGCAAAGCACATTCTTTTGTCTTACCATCCAGCTTGGACCTCTCAATGTCTGGAACATGTGCAAATGCACGACAACCAAACACTCTCAAGTGCTTATAAGAGACATCTTTTCCTGACCATACACGCTCTGCAACATCACCATCTAGAGCTGTACATGGTGACAAGTTTATTACATCAACCGCTGTCTTCAATGCCTCATCCCAAAATCTTTTAGGTAACTTGGACTGTGAAAGCATACATCTGATCTTTTCCATGATGGTGCGGTTCATTCTCTCTGCAATTGCATTATGCTGAGGAGTACCAGGAACTGTCATCTCATGTTGAATGCCATGTGATCTGCAATAATTATCAAATAACCCTGTGTACTCACCACCATTATCTGACCTTATACATTTCAGTTTCTTTCCTGTCTCTCTTTCAACTCTGGCATGAAACTCTTTGAAGACATTAATAACCTGATCTTTAGTCTTCAAACCATAGACCCAAACTTTTCTGGAAAAATCATCTATAAAAGTGACAAAATAAAGTGCACCACTGATGCCTGGAACATTAACTGATCCACTAGGAGTTTTTGTCCTCAGAGGACCACAAACATCTGTATAGATACGATCCAAAACATGCATTTTTCTAGATAAAGCAGGACTAGCAAAAGAAACTCTATGTTGCTTGCCAACCAAACAATCAACACATGGGTTCAGATGTACACCTTTGAAGTCTGGTAGAACTTCTCCCTTGGAAAGAACTTGCAGCCCCTTCTCACTCATGTGTCCCAGTCGTTTATGCCACAACTCCATGCTGAAGTCGTTCTCTGTAACATTCAACTGTTCACCATAAGCTTTAGCCTGCAACCTGTATAAAGTGTGACATTTCTTCCCACTGGCTACAACAAGTGAACCTTTACTGAGCTTCCATTGCCCTTTATGAAATCTGCTATCAAAGTCTTCATCATCAAGTCTTCCAACTGAGATTAAATTTAGCCTCAAGTCAGCTACATGCCTTACATCCTTGAGCACCAACTTACAGCCAAGATTGGTCTTCATGTGGATGTCACCCATGCCAATGATGTCTGCTGTGCCTTGATTTCCCATCTTGACAACACCAAAATTTCCAGTCTTATATGTAGAAAAAAACTCCCTCCGTGGTGTAGCATGATAAGAAGCACCTGTGTCAATCACCCACTCATGATTCTGACACTCACATGAGAAGATACCATCAGAAGTAGACAAAATCAAATAATCATCACTCTGCACAGTAGCTGTGATATTCTCCTTTGACTCTGTATCCTCCACTTCTTTTCCCTTTTTCTTACTCTTCTTAGGCTTCTTACACTGATTCTTGTAGTGCCCTTTCTCACCA